>QANX01000678.1:0-38351 GCA_003254975.1 Ochetophila trinervis | reverse complement strand
ACCTTCCATGCGGAATCATAGCCCAACTTTTGTATAATCTTCTCACATGATTCTTTTTTCAGCTTGCCAGAACCAAACGTAATCATTGCAACCCTCCCAATTTCAGCATAAGAGAGCTTGCTCTTTGAGTTGATATTATCAACTATGAATTCTTGAAGTAAACTTTTGGAAATATCCATCCATCTCAGCAATATCATATTCTCTCTCAATGACTTCCTCCAATCCAAACGAAATACATATCCAAAAAATTGTTGAGATGACAAAGTAATGAATTTCTGCAAGTTGACAGCTTGATATCTACTTTTCAAAAATTTGGACTTCAAAAGAAATTTTGCAACCTCATAGATATGGGTTAGAGTCCGGCTTTTACAGAATAGTAAATCAGAAATCATAATTGGGAAGTCATACATTGCTTTAAGCTTTTCCAAAACTTTAATTCCAATAGAAAGTAACTCTGAACTCCAATAGCTCTGAGCTGCAGAAGAAAACTGATGAGCATCAATGGAAACCAACTTCCCATTATTCTTAAGCTGTCTTTTGTCAACATCTCTCACCCAATCAGCATTGGAATGAAGCAGAACATAGGTGGCATTCAGATTATCAAACTGCCTCCGAACACCTAAGAAATTCATACAGAATTCGCCACAGCTTCGGTAATCATTAACATCTTGCGACTCGAGATGTACAAGATATTCGAATACTTCAATAATCTTATCCTTCCAAATGTTCCAAAAGCAAACCATTGATTCAAGAGTGACTTGATTATTAGAAATCATAATTTCGGAATGCTCAGTAAGATCAAACACNTAATTTTCTTAAATTAAATTAAAACAGTATAATTTCAATTAACTTAAAATTACTAAACTAAAAATTGCTAAATTTTTAAATTAAATTAAAACAGTTTAATTAAATTATCTAAAAATTACTAAATTTCTTAAATTAAATTAAAACAATTTAATTAAATTTTTCACTCACCTCATTGTACTTTGCCGGTGCAAATCCAATACAGGATGGACGATGATTGTACCGATTTCTTTTTCTTAATTCTGAGCGTTGCTTATGAAGTTTCTGAAAGATTAAAAATGAATATTAATTACATAACACATTAATTGTAGTTTAATTAAAAAAATGTAAGATACTAAATTAATTAATACTTACAGCCCACTTAGGTATTAATCATTGCTGTACAAATTCATCCCACTGGTCTTGTATAATAAATTCCCCATATTTTTCGGGGACAACATCAAAAGCTTTCATGTCCCCTAATTCTAGGTACGGATGTACAAAATGTGTGTATATAAAACTTTTCCATTTTCTTCATTTTTCTGCACAATCCTTCAAAATTTTATGTTTCAATGATTTGTCCTTTTTATAAAAATCCTACATAAAAAATTAAGGTATTATTAGCACATTCATAATAAAATTACGAAATTATTTAACCAAAATTTTTAATTAAAATGAAATTGGTTGTATTATTACCTTTATTGTCTCCCATAATATATTCTTCAATAGAGTTGGAACATGGTTCCAACTCTTGTAGGTGATCGGTATTTGAGATCGGGTGTAACTACCTTCATAATTAGCTAGAAATTGGCTGGCTTTATTCACTTCGACCCCATGCTCGTTGTATATTACTTTTCCAAGTTCGCCACTAGCAACTTGTCTATGATTTTTTCCTAACTTTGACGGTCCTCTACCCTTCTTTTGCTTCCTACTTGAGGAAGAGTCTTGATCATTAGGATTAGTTGGATCTTGATTTAGATCCATGTCTACAAAAAAATATTAGTAAATTATCAAACAATTATTAACAACATTATAAACAACATTATAAATAACAATTACTAATAACATATTAACAAACCAACAAATAAAAATTATATAATATAAAACTGTAACATATATACAAAACCATCGTCTTTAAAACCGTTGTAAAATCAAATATAACATATATTTATAAAACCGTCGTTTTTAAATTTTTATGCCCGTTGTGAAATCATATATATACTTCCAAATTTCTAAAGAAACCGTCGTCTATTCATATTCATGGTTTCAACATATTCATCCAATATATATTCATTATCCAATATATATTCATACAATATATCTAATATATATATATATATTCATGCTCGGCTTTATTCATACAATATATCCAAATAGAAAACATTATAATTTCAACATTATATCCAAACATTATAATTTCAACATTAATTTTCACCAAAAAAAAAAATTTCACGAGCACAATATAAAAATCAACATTTCAACACATTTTCACAATATATTCATACATTATAATTTCAACATTTGCACCAAATTTCAAAATCACAATATAATTTCAACAAACCAACACATTTCAACATTTTCACCAATATATTCACGGGCACATTTAAAGCACAAAATCGGTAAAAAAAATTTCGGGTTGAAGATGCAAAGCAGAAAATATGTTCACGACTACTTACCTTAAGTTTTCGGGTTGAATATGCAGTAGATTCCCGTTGAAATGAAGCAAACGGTGGAGAGAAGGTTGCGGCGGCAACAGTTCAGGGGTAGGATTTCTGGAGAAATGGGGAAAAATGGAAGAGAATGTCGTGTAAGGAAGAAAACACGGGGGCAAAAACGGCACTGTTTTTGTTATAGACGACGGTTTCTTCGCTATAACTGTCGTCTATATACTAAAGATGATAGTTTATAGCTTTAACCGTCGTCTATATACTATAGACGATGGTTCCTAGCTTCAACCGTCGTCTATAGTACTAAATAAAACGGCGTTGTTTTATATATAGAGACCAAACGGCGCCGTTTTAACTAAAAACACAATTTTCTTTTTCAACCCAGCAAACCAGAGCGTGCCATGCGTGTATCCAGGTGCCAATTTAGGCGCCTGGATATCCAGGTAAAAAAAATATTTATAAATTTTAAATTAACACTTAATTTTTTTATAAATTGTAAATTAAACTATTTTAATATAATTAAAATATTTTTAAACTTATTAATTAACACCTAACTTTTTTATAAAATTTAAATTAAATATTTTTAATATAATTAAACTATTTTAATATAATTAAACTATTTATAAACTAACTAATTAACACCTAAATTTTTTATAAAATATAAATTAAACTATTTTAATATAATTACCATTAATTTAATCAACAAAACCCTAATTAAACTATAAAATTACTAATCAACAAAACCCTAATTAATATATTTACCATTAATTTAATTTGTATATTGAAAACAATTTAAATTAAAAAATTGGACATACTTGATATAATTTAATAAAAGGGAAAAAATTAATTAAACACAATCAACATTATTCTTTATTTTTAATACATATTCCATTACAATCGTTACGAACACAGGCTTCCTCGCAGTCCTCAGCATCAAGAGCGATCTCTTCATTTGGTATTTGAGTAGCAAATGGAGTGTGAATCAAATCAATGTCTTCAAATATATCCCCTTCAGAAGATTTGGTTTGTGTGTAATGAGGAGTGCTTAATACCACCGACCATTGTGAATCACAAAGATCCTCCACATAAAATACTTGTGTTGATTGAGAAGCCAAAATAAATGTATCAGATTTGTGACCAAGTTTGTTGAAGTTGGCACATGTAAATCCACAATCATCTTTCTTAACACCATGATTGATGTCAGCCCAATCACATTTGAACACCGGAATTCAAAATTTAATGTAATCCACATCCTATATTCTAACCATTACACCATAAAACGACATATCGGTGAATTTTGGATTGTCGTCTTTTGCACTTGAATATTGCATCGATTCAGCTACCAAGCTTACACCGCTATTCTATGTAACACGCTTGTTGTCTCTTTCAACTGTATGGTATCGGATTCCATTAATGCCGTAGCCCGAATAGCTCATTACTTCAAAACATGATCCCAGTGCAATCCATCTCAATGTATGTGACACACTATTATCTGGTTCACTCAATTCTTTCTGAATCTGCAAAAACACCATACGCACTATTAGTAAATGCAATAAAAGTAATGTAGTTACTTCATCTCGGAACCAATAAAATTAATTTGCAATAAAAGTCACAATTAATGTTAAACTTACTTCATCTCGGAACCAATAAATGAAAATGTGATTTTGCTCGTTTTGAAACCATTTTGCTTTTCTTGTTTTGTTACGAATATCACACTTCCAACTCACCATATGTTTCCTAAAGACAACAAAAGTTAATGACTATAGTAAACAAGTATTCAATATAATATTCAACAAAAAATATAGAGCATTAAACTTACTAGAAGTAAGGTTGTACTTCGGGTGTATTTGAAAGTATGTACAAATGTATTTGCTCCCATAGGTCATGAGTAATACCCAATAAATTACCACCCTTCAAAGGATCACCAGTATTATCTTTCACACATTGTACTACATGGCGACCATGTGGGTTCCCGATTGCATGCACGCCTTTTTGATACTCACTACAAAATTTGATTACTTCCTCAGCAATGTAGTTCTCTGCAATGCAGCCTTCTAGGCGGTAATGATTGCAAACATACCCCTTCAACATTTTCTTGTATCTGTCAAAAGGATACATCCACCGAAAGAAAACTGGATCACACAATCGCATTTCTCGAACCAAATGCATAGTTAGATGAACCATTATATCAAAGAAAGATGGAGGAAAATATTTTTCAAGTAAACACAATGTCTTAACAAGATAGGTCTGAATAATGTCCAAATTTGAAACATCAATCTCTTTTTTGCATATAGCGTTGAAGAAAAAACAAAATCTCATTATTACATGTCGGACATTTGTTGGGAGGACTGATCGTAGTGCAACAGGCATCAGTTGTTGCATCAAGGTATGTAAATCATGAGATTTCATGCCTTTCAACTTCAAATCATTCATCGACATAATATTCCTAAAATTTGTAGAGTAGCCATTGGGAACCTTTAAATTTGTCAAACACTTGCAAAAAGTTTTCTTCTCTTCCTTAGATAATGTGTAACATGCAGGTGGTAGATATGTCTTTCTCTCTTCAACAACAGAAGCCAAATCACTTCTTATGCCCATTTCGACCAAATCAAGCCAAGAATTAAGTCCATCTTTAGTTTTTCCAGGAATGTTAAGCAATGTGCCAACAATGCTCTCACATACATTTTTTTCAATATGCATGACATCTAAGTTATGCCTCACATATAATGACTTCCAATAGTCAAGCTTAAAAAATATAGACTTCTTCTTCCAGCAATCTCGATCAGTAGTAGACTTTTTTCTCTTATTACCGCTATCAAATTACTTAGAGTCAAGTTTTCGAAGTATATTTTCTCCCGTCACAGGTAAAGGAGTTAGAGGAAACTCCTAAAATCCATTGAAAGACTTCTTTTGCTTTCGAAAATGACGATCACTCGGAAGAAACCTCCTATGTCTGTAATAACTCATTTTTCTACCATTTTCCAAACTTTGAGCACACGTGTTCTCGCTGCAAATAGGACAAGCAAAATATCCTTTAGTGGTATGACTAGACAAATTACTATATGCGGAGAAGTCATTTATAGTCCACAATAATATTGCTCGCAGAGTTAAAAATTCCCGCTTACACGCATCCCAAGTTTGCACCCCGTCATCCCACAACTGCTTAAGATCGTCAATCAATGGATGCAGATAAACATCTATATCGTTGCCACGCTGCTTCAGTCCAAATATCAACACTTTCAACATTATAAACTTTCTCTTCATACACAACCATGGTGGAAGATTATATGTAACTGTAAGCACAGGCCAACAACTGTATTGAGAACTCATATGCTTATGTGGGTTAATGCCATCAGCTGCAATCCCAAGCCTTAAGTTTCGACATTCATTACCAAAATTAGGGCACATGCGATTAACTAGCTTCCAAGACGGTGAATCGGCGAGATGACTTAACTTTCCAACTGCGACCTTTCATTCATTTGCATGCCACGTCAGATTTTTAGATGTGTTAACACTTTGAAACATCCTTTTAAACCTTGGAATGGGTGGAAAATACCACATGACTTTATGAGGGACATTTACATGTTAAGTTCCATCGTCAGTTTCCTTCCACCTCGATGCTCCGCATTTAGGACAACTTTCTTACGCTTCATATTCTTTTCAATAAAGAATGCAGTTGTTGCGACAATAATGTATCTTCTCATAATCCATGCCCAATGCTGTTAGAGTCTTTTTCACGTTGTACATAGAATCTGGCAAAACGTTATCGCTCGGTAGCATTTCCCGCAACAACTTTAGTAATTCGGAAAAACTTGTGTCCGAAAGACCGTATTTCAATTTCAGGTTGTACAACTTTACCAAACTAGATAGTTAGATAGTTTGGTAAAGTTCGTACAACCTGGATACAAAGGATTTTCAGCATCCTTCGACAACCTCTTAAATTCACCGGGATTATCCACGAACTTGTCACAAGCATCATTCACCATGTCAATATTATTACCCACCACATCTTCATCATCCGTATTTATGTGGGTAAAATGACTTTCAGTGTTATTGCTTTTACTAATTCCACTAACTCTAGAACAATCTCCACGATATTCTTCAGACTCTTCCAACTCTTCTCCATGAAAAATCCACTTATGATAATTCGTATCAAACCCCTTAAAGTATACATGCTCTCTCACTTCTTCAATAGTGCTAAAAAATAAATTCTCACATTCCATACTAGGACATTGAATTTTACCATCTCTATTTGCACTTTTCTTAGTAAATTCTAAAAACATTTCAAAACCTTTTTGAAATGCATCGGTTCTCCTATCCATCCTTATCCATGAATTGTCCATTTTATCTATTTGAATAACAACTAATTTAAACTAATTTAAACAAGAACGATTTAAAATATAGCAATAAATAATATATTACTAACAATTTAACCAACATTTAATAATTAACAAATCAATAATAGAAAATAAATAGATAACAATAAATAAATAAACAATAAATATAGAGACAACAATAATTACACAACTAATTAATATTAATATTTTACTATATTCTAAAATCAACTACAACAACATAAAATATATAATAAATAACAATACTATATGAGATTATAACATATCAAATATTTAAATAAACTAACAAATTTAATAAATGGAAAACATATATATATATCTATATATCATTGCAAAATTTAAATGCTCATATATAACCTAATAATTATAAAATAATTAATTCATAAAAATAAAATTATATAACTAATTTAATTTAAATGATAATGCAATAACATAAATATTTAATGTAGTTAATTGCATAAAATTACTTACCTTGATAGTGAGTTTTTTTTTTACAAAAATCAACTTCAAGCTTCAACAAATTGATGACTTAAATCCTAAATAATTGCTATTTGAATATTTTTGATCACCACTAAAAGAATTTGAACAAAAACTATGGGAGAAATGAATTTAGTGAATTTGATTGAGAATAAAAATGAAAATATATAAGCAAAAAAAATTACAACGGCTATATTTTTTGCAACGGCTATTTTGAACGTTAAAACCGCGTTTCAGACACTAAACGTAAGAGTGCCACGTGGACAAATATACACAAAAGGACGTCGGTTAAAAACAAAAATCGACGTTGAAAATGTGAATAGTATAGACAACGGTTCCTTTAAAAACCTTCGTCTATACTCTTCAACAGACATGTGGCATTCACGTTGCTGCCACGTGTCTTTTAGTGTTTTATCAACAACGGTTAATTCATCAACCGACGTTTTTTATGTAACTTAGACGACGGTTATAAATAAAACTGTCTTTATTTTTTTTTAACCGTCGTCTTATTTTATCAACGTCGGCTCTCTTTTATAACTGACGTCTATATAAAAGTAAGGCCATTGTCGATAGCTTTTTTATGTAGTAGTGAAGTATCTTGGAATTTCTTTTCTTATAAAATAAAGCTTCACCAACCTTGGGCAAAAGGATCCCTCAATCAGCACACAATTGTAACAAAGACTACTTAGTTTATTCTCATTAAAATTTACTTCGAATGTGTTTTTAGTGTATTCTTAAGTTGAAATTTTATTTAAAAGTCATTTGATCTTAAATGCATTTGTAACCATTTAATTATTTTGTTCTCTATAATTAATACAATCATTTGAGTAGTTTTGATTCAATTGACGCATATTTTCTTTTTTTTGAACTGTTATAGGTTTGAAGTAACACGCTCACGCACTAAGAAACAACATATAGTTATAATTTATTCCAACACATCTTTTGGCACGCCTAGTGGGACTTAATTTTTCGACTAAGGAGATGGTGCATACTTGCTCAAAGATTCAGGAATCTGACACCCACGGCAGCATTAGTAGCCGAAACTTGTCGCATGAAAATGGTCAAGAGGTGGACGCCAACAAGACTCTAGACGTGACAGAGATGTCCACCAAGGATTTGATCCGTGAACTATCCCAGGAGCTGAGGGAGAATCACAGGTAAATGGAGACATTCCAGGAGACACAGCAGCAAATTTTGCAAGGAATCATGGAATTGCTGCGCTAGCAGACGCAGATGACCCAAGCTGTGTCAAATGGTGCAAGGCTGACCAACGGCCAGGAGGAACAACAGGTGCAGGCCTTTCAGGTCGTACCCAATGGCAACACGCCAATGACTGAAGCACCGGCCTTTTAGGCCGGGTCCAATGGAAATGATATAAGAGTTATGCCTGAATGACAAATTCAACCTTATATTCCCCCACCGGCTAGAAACAATGTTCAAGCCTGGGGGCATGCTGACAACCTAAGTCAGAATGTGAGGGATAGTTAGGAAGAACAGATGACCCAAGCTTTACAGGCCGTACCCAACGTACATGATGGAAGAGTGGATGTCCAGCCATATGTCAGCTTGCCAGCTCGGAACAAGATTCATGGTGGGGGCATTCTGAGCATTTTGGCCAAAACTATAGGAACAGATAGTATGAGGCTTACGCCTATCAGGCAGACTTCAAAGAGGTCATCGAGACCATCATCCAAGAGATGATGAGTCTTGCATTCAGAAGAACTGGACACCCGTTCTACAGGAGGCCTTACCCCGATGATGTCGATTTGAATTGAATTTCCTAATGGATTCAGGTTTCCTGACTTCATCCTTTTTATGGCGAAGAGAGACAGTTTACCATGGAACACATAGGTCGTTCCACCATCCAGTGCGGAGAAGCAGCGGCCAATGATTTTCTAAAGCTGCGACTGTTTGCTAATTCTTTGACAGGTCCAGCTTTCACTTGGTATATCAATTTGCAGGCAAACTCGATCCATAGTTGATAGGAATTGGAGCAGAAGTACCATGAGCAGTTCTACAGGATTGAGCCAAAGATCTCCATGACTGACTTATCACGTCTGCGACAAATGGATGGAGAGTCGGTGTAATTATTTATAACTCGATTCAAAAAAGCGAGGATCAAATGTTACTTGGACATATCGGAAATGGAGTTCGTCAAATTAGCATAGGGCGGACTAAGCTACAAACTTTGAAAGAAGTTTGAGGGGACAGAGTTTCATGACTTGTTCAAGTTGGTCTCTCAAGCCACTTGGTATAAAGGCATTTTGAGGGAGAAGTACCAGAGGAAGAACTCGTCCAGAGGGTCATACTACAAGGACCCAAATATTGAAATTCACTTGATGAAGACTGAGACTTTGCTTTCTCTCCTGAGTCGTCGTTGATTCCACCGAGACTATGATTTTTTTTAAAATATACCAAAAAGAAATAACCAAAAAAATATAACTAAAATACAAAACATATCCGATTGTTGTGTTTTATATAATATTTTTTTTAACCCAATAATTTTAAATGCTATAAAATCTAAAGCCAAATTTTAAAAAATAAGATTATTATATTTGTATTAAACAATAATTAACCTATGGTCAAACTTTTACTTCAATATATAAGATAGACAAGCATAAATTATATGAAAGGTTAATTTCAAGTGCAGTACTTGAATTTAATTTAATTTAAATTTAAAGTTTATGACAATGTATTTGTAGTCACTGCAGACATATATAATTATCATTATACTTTTGATTTAAAATGTATATATACTTATTTAATAAAAGTTAAACAATAGCATAATGATAATTGTATATGCCAACATGAACTGCAGATGTATTGTCATAAATTTGAAAAAGTTAAATTTAAGTTAAATCAAACTTTAAAAACTGCAATTAAAATTAACCCTTATATAAAATGAAATGAAAGTATATGAAAAATGAGATCAAATTAGTAACTTATGATGGAGGATACCAATTTTCAAAGGTAGTTGGGTTCAATATACTTGTGCGCACATTTTTTTCTTAATTTTTTCCATAAAAGGGACCGAATTAAGACAATTTCTTGATAGTTTTAGATTATATGAATGATGGTAGCAAGTAAAGAGATTTTTATGTACCAAACCCTGACGCGGCCAGTACTTTTTCATTTGGTTTCCTTTGACGTTCTTCTTGGTGACCCATGCAGTTATAGTACTCTTAAAGAAACAGAGGTAGTTCGAGACAGTTTACTTGAAATGAGAAAATTTTATGCTGTTCCAATTACAACACGGGAAAACAATATATGATGAATAAGTTAAAAAAACTTCTAAAAACATGTGAACGAGAAGAATTATTTGGACGTACCAAAACTTTGGAAAATTAGTTGGGAAGAAGAAATGAAAGTCCCTATTTTATTTATTTATTTATTATTATTATTTGTTTTCATTTCTTAAGACAATCGCTACCAACCAAATTGATTTTCTGTTGTCCAAACCCCACGTTTCAGTGCCAACAACAACAATGAAGTTAGAAAATGGTTTACACAGTAAACGCTGAGTCAATTAATTAATACCAGTAACATACATATATATACTAAGGGCTAAATCAAAATTTTGGAGGGGTGAGTGAGTTTTTTTATTAGAGCCATAACAGTAACATACATATATACTAAGGGCTAAATCAAAATTTTGGAGGTGGGTATGACCCTTCTGGGCCCCTGGATCAGCCCCTGCCGTGGACTAAACATAAATTAGTCATGAAGGTTGTACAAACCCAACATTTGTCACCCAAAATCTATAAAAAATACATACACAAGTTTAGTATAAGAACAAAATGCTGACACCTTTTAGAGAGAAGTGAAATTAATTTGTAACTTTTATTAATAAGGCACAAGAAGACCCACAGCAACATCGCAACAATGACTTCAGTATTTCAAATTTAGATGAGCAAACATGTACCCACCAAACAAACAACAAACTACAACAGTATAATAATCGTATGAAATTAGCAAATACAAATTGAATGACTTTTATACCCTTGACCAAGCTACTGAAATAACTATACTGCCCTTACCACCCTCCGCCTGCAAATTTCATACGCAGCGAAGAAAAGGAGAAGACAAAACCAGGTTTCTTTTTTGAATGACCAAAATGCCCCTCTACAGTGCAGAAATGGTGTTCGTCTCCTCTGGCCCTCCATCAAGCTTACGCGGATTCAAATAAACCCGAAGCCCATTCTTCATGAACAGCGTCAGAGACATCTTCTGCTCGACGCGGTGACCGGGAACCAAGGACGGCCGGTAACGCAGCAGCACGGCGGAGGCCACCGACTTCATCTGTACGTAGGCTAAGTCCTTGCCTAAGCAGGTCCTCGGTCCAGCATTAAAAGCCACGAACTTGTACCCATCCTTGGGCGGTTCGAACCGGTCGCCTCCAGCCGAAATCCACCTCTCCGGTTTAAACTCCATGCAGTCCTCTCCCCATATGCTCTTCATCCTCCCGACCGAATATATCGAGTACGTAACCGTCGAACCGGAGGGAACGAAAGTACCGTCCGGTAAAACGTCGTCGGACAGGACGAACTTGAAATCTTCGGGCACCGAAGGGTACAAACGTAAAGTCTCAGCCAGTGCCGCTTTCATGTAAACCAACCTGTCCGCTTCGTCGAACGCCAAAGGCTCTTCGAGCCATTTCTTACGATCATGTCCACGTGTCTCGGCTAGAACCGCTGAGATCTCGCTGACGATCTTGTCCTCCACCCGAGGATTGTTCATGACGAGCCAGAAAAACCAGCTCAGGGCCACCGATGACGTGTCGCGGCCAGCGAGGACGAAGTTGAGCGCAATGCGCTGGAGCACCGAGGAAGAGAATGAATCGGTGTTGCCGTCCATGCCACGCTTCTTCATGAAGCGCGATAGCAGATCGTCGGATGGATTTCCCTTGCGAGCTTCAACGGCATCGTTCATGTAATTTTCGACGATTTGGAGGCTACTCTTTAACCTCTTCTCAGTCCCAATCCCCAATAGCTTCTGCAGTCTCCACACGAAGCCCGGGTAGAGAAGCCGCTGAAGAGTTGCTTCCGTGGCAGTGTCGAAAGCGATGGCGAACTGGTTTTCTGGTAATTCCACGGAGAGAGTCTCGGGGTCTTTGCCGAATGTGAGTCCGCAAATGTTGTCGAAAGTCAAACGGAGCAGCAAATCCTGCAAGTCAACGGAGATTTTCTCTTCAGAAGCCTTATCCAGAATACGCCAAAGCCGGGTCTTGATGGTACGGCTCACCCACCTAGCCATGGCTTGCCTGAGAGTTCTGGTGGTGAACTCCAGCGCCGCCGTTTTGCGCTGTATGAGCCACGTTTCGCCGTCGCTGTTGAAAATCCCTTGGCCAAGAAGATCGTGAAAAGCAGCTTGCCAATTAGGCCCTTTGGGGTAGTTATCGAAACGAGTTCGAAGAATATGCTCGATGTTCTTGGGGTTGCAAGTGACGGTGTAAAAGCCTTGCTTGCTGGCCAAGAAAGGGAAGGGCATAGTACAGGTTTGGTACGTGTGTGATCCGCCCGTGGAACGAAGATTGCTTGTAATCCAATCGTGGATTCTTCTCCGGTTCGCTAAAAGAGCCGGGAGGCTTCCCACCACAGGCCATGCTTTCGGACCGCTGAGATTCCGGGCCAGGAGATAGAACCAAAAGAGGTATACAGAGGAAGCAGCAGCTAGGGTAAGGAGAAAAGGTATGGTTTCCATTGGAGAGAGAGAGAGAGAGAGAGAGAATGGTAATATTTGTTTTTTGGTTTTTAATATTGATATAAAGGACAATGGTGTTGAGAGTAGATTATATAGAGTGATGTAAAAGAGAAAGGTTTAGGAGTTGTTGAGAATTTTTGGCATTGGAAAGGATTTTGGGGTTGATATAGGAAGTAGGAACTGTATCAAATTATTATAACACACGAAAAAGATAACCATGACAAATACCATTTTCTTTTTCTTTTTTTTGGTGCATGATTTTATTTGCAGTTTTCTGAGTGGGTGTACGCACCAACAGATATGTCCGTCACGTTACTTTGCAGTTTGCACTTTAAATCTCACGTTCACGTACATCTATAATTTATCTTTCTTTCTTTTTTCTTCTGAAAAGTACATCTATAATTTTGACATGCATGTGTAATTCCTATATACAGTCCTATCAGTTTTAAAAGTTAGAACGAAGTGCATGCATGTCATTTAGTATACATTGGTTATTTGTAACGCATCTTAATATATATATATATAGTCCCGATCATGTTATTATATATCTTGATTTTATAAAATTATAATGAAATGCATATTGATTAGGATAAATTAGGGTCTCTAAAGCAACGCATTCATTTATTTTATTTTATTTTTAAGTTTTAGTTTTTGTTTAAGATTTTTTGTTTATATTTGCTAAAAAAAAAAAAAAACCATCAACCATTTTTTATTTTTGTTTTTATGGAAAAAAAATAAAAATTTATTTGGTAACCGTTTTTTGTTTGTTTTAATTTTCATTAATTTTTGTTTTTCTTTCAAAACTTTACAAACAAAATTTATACAAATTTATATTCGATTTATGTCGAACTATACGAATATTTTCAATCAAGGGATCATGGGTCCTGGTCCCACATGAAGATCTCTAGTTCTAGCCATATCCTGGCAAAACCGAGTCTTAGCAATAATAGAAAGTCTTGATTTTCAGCCCCGTCCAAATAGTCTCGATCTCATTTTAGACGGTCTGGTGTCCCAACTTAATCCGAGCAATATATACCTGGATCTGGCCCATATCTCGATCGAAAAATCCAGAATTTCAGTCTCGTCCTGGGAGTCAATGGTCTCGGCCTCTGATCTTGGCTTAGACTGGGTAGTCCTAGGTCTAGGCCCCGCCCGGACAGACTAGGGTCTCGGGTGCCGCTCTCGTTTAGGTGGTCCCTGACCCACTGGGCATTTTGGCCACGTCTGGGCAGTCCAAAGTTTTGGCCTTGACTGGGTGATCCATGGTCTCGGCCCCAACATGGCGGTATTTGAGTTTTTGCCATGACCGAGCAGTCCCGGTCCTGACTAGGTGGTCCTATGTCCCGATCCTGACCGGACAGTTCAGATCTTGACCCCGACTGAGCAGTCTTAGGTTTTAGCCTCGTTCAGGCGGTCTGGGTTTTCTGCCCCAATAGTACGATCCAGGATCTTGGCCTCGTCCGGGCAATCAGCAGTCCTGGTCCTGTTTGGGCGGCCCTGAGTTCTGGCTCGGTCTGGGTTGCTCCAATCCTGGCCATATCTTGGCGATCCGAAGTCTTGGTCCTAACCACGTGGTCCCGGGTTTTGGCCTTTGTTGGGCGGTCCTGGGTCCCAGCCCCTATTGTGCGGTTTAGGATCCCGGCTCCGTTTGTGTAGTCCGTGGTCTAGGCCTCTACTGGGAATTTTGGGTACCAGACCTGTCCGGGTTGTCCCGAATTCCAGCTGTATCTAGATGGTCTAATGTTCCAAACCTATATGGGTGGTTCCAGGTTCAAGATTGTTCGGGCTGTCTTGGGTCCTTGTGTTGTTAAAGAGAAGAAAAAATAAATGAAAACTGAAAATAAAAATGACTTTTTTTTTTTTTTTTCTATTTTTCATTTTAAAAGAAAATTGAAAAATATTTTTGTTTTGAAAAAAAAAATGGTTACCAAACTAATTTTTTTTTAATTTTTAAAAAACTAAAAAACAAAACCTAAAAATAAAAAGCAAATAAGTTATCAAAAAATGCCTTAGTTATTTGTACTTTATCCTTTGACATTCCATATCAAATTGATTATTTGCACTACATCTTAATTTTAAATAAATCAGAATATTTTAATTATGTGATCTGAAGTGTATGTGTGTATATATATGTTTATATATATATATATATATATATATATATATATACAGGTCTACTAAAGCACCCAATCGGGTTCCTTAGCGAGGCCGAATTCACGTTTTAGAAGGAAACGAAAATACATTTGTGAACGGAAGTCAAAATTGAGCTAGGTCAAACTACAGGTCATAATGCGGGTCAAAATTGAAATCAAAATTCGGAGGGAAATATGAAATACACCGTCTGGTTAGTGTATTCGTGTATTCTAGGTTCCCATTCGGCCTTACTATGTGGTTCTCGTTCGGACATTAAACCAGAGGAAATCATCGCCGGTGGGAGATCGTCAAACGCAGCCACCAGTCGGCTTTACTCCGGCGACCTCTGGCTCATGGTTCCCGTCCTGCACCCGTCGGCCGCGAAGCCAAGAGTCAACAGAATTGCTCGCACCACCGAGCCTTCCTCTGCACCAGTCGGCAGCGATATTACTAGAGGTATTTCCAAACTTTTGAGTTGACCGGATTTAGGGTTTTGTTTCCCGGTGCCCGTGAAACAGCCCTCCTCAAGTTATTCAGTTTTTGCTCCGCATATTATTGGATATAGATATAGATATGTGTTAATGGATGATAATTATTGATGATGCATATTGATGATGCAACCATAGGGTTTAGTTTCCCCCAACTCGTGATTACTGCAGACTGCTAGCATTTTGTTTTCATGATTGCTACTTAAATTGGTTACATTTCTTTTGCTTTGTTTTAGAATGTGTTTTGAATCGATTGCTTCTACCTTTGTAATGCTAAATTTGATGATGTTTTTAGAACTCTCCTTCCTTTCTCATAGAACACTCAACTAGCTTGTCAAAATAATTCTTCTACTTTGCAAACAATTTTAATGCCTGGCATAATGTTAATGAGCTTGAATATTGTCTTGCTTATGATTTCCCATAAATCAAATGCTAATTAGTAGCCAAAATATAGACCACCAATTCGGTGGCACCAAAGGGACTGAAAATGCTGAGTTATTTTTTATCATAATATATATATACCAAATTGTTTATCTACTGGATATCATCACCATGTAGAAAATATATGTATATATATATATATATATATATATATATCTGGTTGACGATTTGATGATGTTTTCAACAATTCACCTTCAAGGTGTTGAGCACTTGTGGTGACTGTACCAGTCACTTTGCTTACCACATTTGGAACCAAATTATGGTTTTAAAAAGCTGAAGAAGAAAAGAAAACACTCCTTTTAATTGGGTTTTTGGAGTAGAAGACCAGAGAGACCAAATTGAGTTTTTTTGTGGTGTTGCCGTTGTTGTTATTTGCATGGCCTATTTATAACCAATATTCTTCATGTACACCAAATATAGCCGGTCATATAATAAAATATTATAAACTAATTACTGAAGATAATATATAATATGAAATAAGTCAAATATATAAATTAATTACTGAAGATACTATTACAAGTAATAGAGCCATGGTTTTTGAGTTTTGACACTTTTCCCCCTTTTCTTCCATTCTTTAACTATTGCTAATTTTTGCTAGTTACTTGTTTCCCCCAACCTGTGAATATGCTAATCACTGCTAGTTACTTGTATGGCAGACTGGGCTTCTTTTATATATATATTTTATTGGATATAGATATAGATATGTGTATGAAATGAATAGCTATGGAGAAACAAATGGTGTATGTGTATGTCATTTCAATAAAATGTTTGTATTTTTTATCTATATTATTGTAAATCTATGGCAACCATGTTATTATTTGGACATCTAGTAGTTCTTGTCCAATTTGATATTGAATGTCTTAAATATAATTCATAGAGGAATGGAAGAATCTAGCTCTGCAAATCAAATTTTTACTCCACATGTTGCGGATGAAAAGAAACCCAAAGTTGCACAAAAATTTACATCAACGGAAGAGGCCTTCGCTTTCTATAATGCATATGCATGGGAATGCGAGTTTAATGCAAGGATTAGAAATAGCAAGAAGAAACCTGGAACAAATGAGTTGATTTGGAAACAATTTATTTACTGTAAGGAAGGACGAACAAATTACTTTTATCAAAAAAAGTTGAATGATGGTATCCCACGAACAAGTGAAAGGAATATAGCAGTTTCTAATCATGTAATTTTAGTGTGGTAGCTGGTAAATTGGTACTCCAATGATATATCACCCCCATATTTAAGTATTCTTTTTTTTTTTTTTTCCACGCAGCCCAGGAGGCAGGCCTGCCAAGCACTTCCCCAAGCTCCTGGTCCCAAATTTTATTTTTTTTAATGGAGATTGATTTATCAAAATATAAACCTGAAAGAGATATTTAATTTGTTTTATAGGTTCTACTACAAGGTTTAAAAAAAGTTAAAACAAAAGTTACAAACTAGATTATCTTGCTTAAATATAAAACAATTCTTAAAGCTATCACAAGCAAACATATGTAATAAACTGCGTTAGCTCTTTGTTTGTCTTCTTGTTGATTTTCAATCAAAATGTTGAGTATTGCATTGACATCGGACTTCATCTCTCAAACAGTGCAATTTGATTCCCAGTTTGAGCTTATACTTGTATTTCGTCATCCCAAACAAAGTTTCCACAATAATACAATCCTATAAAGATAATATGTAAATAATAAGTCATTCAAAATATTTTTTTGTAATACAGTTGAGCTTGATATTATAACATTTCCAATATTTTCTGTTTGGATTCTTTTCTGAACGAGATATATTTGGTTTCATATAACCGCCACATACACATTTATGATGAGTACGATCAGATTCATTTGTACTCGATGATGACATTGAACCTAAATAAGAGAGAATTGTTGGAACCGAAAAAGGAACAAAAAAAGAAATCATCAAGTACTAATTAATACTCACAATTTAGCCGACCCACACCTCAAGTACTAAAAAAATTAGAGAAGCAAAGCATATACTCAAAAAATCATCTATAAAAATTGATAACAAACCAATAAACTAAATTAAAGAAGCAAAGTATATACCAATGAACTATCTATAAAAAAAAATGGATAAGCATAAAATAAATAAGAGAGAATTGTTAAACTTCCATGCTAAAATGCTGGTCCGTGAAAGTCAGTTTGTCAAAGCTTGCAGTCCCTCGGGGCTAGTAGATGAGAGGATGGAAACATTTTCGAATAATGAAGACAGTGTGTAAAATGAAGCTGCCTATTGCTCAATATGCTTGCATGGTTGATCTAATGGCCCAGACAGGGCAGTGTGATGATATCCTAGAGTTCATTAAAGATGCGCTGTTTGAGCCAATGCAGCAAGTTTAGGGCACGTTATTAGGTGCGTGAGGGATTATTCATTGCAACCCCAACCTTGCACAATATGCATCTTTGGGGCATGTTTTCAAACTAGAACTGCATATTTCAAGAAACTATATATTTGTAGCCCACATTTTACTATTCAGCAGGGAGATGGGAGGATGCAGCAATAATATGAAGTTTGAGGATATGTGGGGACTGCCACATTGGAACAAAATCTATATCAAAAAGTTTTTCCAGAGGGAGACCACAATAAGGGATAATATAGTTTTCAAGTTAAGAATCGCAAAATTTGAGCAAAATGTTATATGCATAGATTTTCTTAGAAGATTGGAAATGTTGAAATTTCCCAAAGCCCTGATAAACTTCTTTAATGTTTCATGAAAAAAAAAACAATCATTCGCTAAATATTCGTTATTCATCAAGTGGAGGAAAAGTTGGCTGAGAAAATGAAGATGGCCTTCTGTACAACTTTAATATAATGAAAGAGTATGGATCATGCCTCCTATTCATGCAATGGAACCGAAAAAAGGAACCAAAAAAAAACATCAAGTACTAAAAAAAACTCAAAATTTAGCCGACCCACACCTCAAGTACTAAAAAAATTAGAGAAGCAAAATTAATAACAAACCAATAAACTAAATTAAAGAAGCAGAGTATATACCATTGAACTATCTATCAAAAAAAATGGATAAGCAGAAAATAAATTTATTATCCAAATATTGTAACCGAAAAAGGAACAAAACAAAAAAAAACCGCAGTCAACAATTGAAAATATCCAATATCTTGTTAGAGTAAAGCCACCGATTGGTGAATATGAGAATCACCACTGCCGGTCTAGACGAAGCCTAGTAGTAACGCCACCGACTGGTGCAGAGGAGGTGACCGGAGTAATGACGAGTGGTGGCTGCGTTTGGTCCGCCGATGGCTACTACGTTTGAGGTCTCCTCTGACAAAGCTTCGAAGCTTTGGGTTTCAGCTCTCCTCCCACCGAAATTAAAGGCCCGAGCCCTAAAATTTTGGGAAAATTGAAACGTGAATTCGGCTATGTATTTTGAAAATGAAAATGAAACGCTGCGTTTTTGTGTATTTTAACCAAGCTTAATTTTGACTTTCCGTTTCTTTTCTTCCGTTTGGAAAATATGAATTCGGCCTCGCTAAAGAATTCGAATTCGAGTGCCTCAGCAGGCCTGTATGTATGTATATATATGTATATATATATATATATTTAAAAGGTATTAATTGAAAAGCTTGTTTACTTACTAACAAACGTTTGCAGCAAGATTTAGAGATTTTGGACGTGAAGATTACTGAAAGAAAAAATTAATAATAATAATTTAAAAAGTTTGCAGAATGTTGTTGTCAGCTAGTTTGATAAAACACATATATATGTATCTTAAGTTGTCAGCTATTTAGTTTATTCTCGTTAATTCTCGTTAAAATTTACTTCGAATAATCATTTTTAAGTTGAAATTTTATTTAAAAGTTTTGATCTTAAAAACATTTGTAATCTTTTAATTATTTTGCTATCTATAATTAATACAATCGTTTGAGTATTTTTAATTTAATCGGCACATATTTTTTTTTTTTTAACAGTTATAGGTTTACTAAGAGCCAACAGATAGTTATAATTTATTCCAACACTATTACACAAATCACAAAATTGATGTTAGTACCAAATAAACATTTACAGATAGGTTGTTTCTCTATGGTATTTACCATGTATTTATCTTCTTTTTTCTTTTCTTTTCTTATTTTTTTTTATTTTTTTTTTCCATTAGAAAGGTATGAAGTGTAACCCATCTATCAAACTCCATAGTACTGCTCACTTTTTCCAAATTTCAAGCTCCATTTGCACCATGCCAAAACGATTTCAGCAGTTCTTCAAGCCAAAAAATCCCAACTAAATAATCCTGTTGTTCTTCAAACTTTGAATTTCATATATTTCTGCTTTTTTCCCCCTCCACTATTTCAATTTAACTCTTCTGCATGAGCTCGGGATTGAACCACCTTATACTAAGATGATCAATCAAGTTATCCATGAATCAATCAATGATCTTCTCACCCGTTGAAAAGAGGTTCCACACAACAGTTCCAAACAAATAGAGTCCAACTGAAACCTTGAAAACATCGTCCCAAGAACCTGTGAATTGTCAATAGGGAAAGAGAATAAATATTATAACTTGTTGTCTAAAAGCTAAACATGGTATACCTTTTTGGAAAATCTAGCAAAGCTCGTTTCTATGCATGGAGAAGGAATTTGGACCGACCATTGATAGACTAAAGGATTTATTCTATCAACATATTTTCACTCTTCATAAGCCTTATCAAGGTACTTTTAGTCTTTTGAAAACTCAAATATGTAGATCCCATATGATGGCCAACTTAACTCAACTAAAGCCTGGAAATGAAAACCAAATTCGAAGTTTTCAAATCTACCAATAAGTGGAGGTCAAAAGCACCAAGCTACTTGGACTAGCTAACTCAATGATCTCTGATTGACAGAGTTAGTTTAGGAAAACTAGACAAGGTGGGTTCCAATGAGTCCTAGGCCATGGTGTACATTCGATGTATCAACAAAGTTTTATTGTTCTCCATCAGTTTTTAAAGCATAACAATATCACAAACCTTAATTTCGGGTTCAACATGAGAATCAAAGGATCAAATCGTTTCCCATGCTCAGTAACAAGAAGCTAAAATATACTACAGATGAGTACTAACCATGTTGCAAGATGTAGCCAGTTGCTGCTGTTCCAAAGACGCCTGCCAGAACTCCAGCAGTATTGGATAGACCAAGCAATACCCCCTAAAAAAGAATATAAAACAATTAATTTTCCCTGATACAAACATTACCATGGGAAACCATGAATGTTGTAGTTGTAAAGTTCAATTAACTCGGTATGAAATTAGTGGGTATGAGCTATAAAACTAGAGGCCTTAAGACCACAGTCAGAATTCAATGGATGATTTACACAGAAAAACAAATACTCACTGCATAACGGGGAGCAATATCTTGATGGTTCGAATATAGACCAGACTGAGAGAACGCATCAGTTCCCTGTTCAAGAAAAAGGCAATGAAGTTGGTCAGATCATCCGTGGCTAATAGATGCTAACCAATGCTCTTTTCTCTTTAGGATCAGTTGAAAAAGCAAAAATCTGAAATAAAAGATGTCTAAAATTTTCTTCTCTCGAATGCCCAACTTGGTTTTAAGGGGAAGGGTAGGGAGGGGTTGTGTAGCTGCCTCTAGTTTGAAACAAGAGTGAGCAAACAAAAAAATAAATAAGCACAACCAAAATATACAGTGATAAATGTATTGCTTATATAAGACTTTCCTATTAGAATTTTGAATTTGAGATTTCAAACTGATAAAATTTCTTTTTCCTTTTAGAATGGATAACATAATAATAGGTGTGAGTTGGAAAAAAAAGCATATCTACAAAGTTCAGAGAAATTAACAGATCGTAAATATCTACAAAGTTCAGAGAAATTAACAGATCGTAAAGAGCTTCACTAAGTGCAAAGAGGATTATATGTTTATTATTGTTCCCATGAGTAGCAAGAACCAAACCTGACTGCACGCCATGCACAAAACAGCCATTGCAGGAGAATGAACATGGCTCAACTGAGTCAGAAAGAAAGCAGGGCCAAGAAACCCAATTGTTTGCATGATCTGCAAGGGAAAATATGGAAAACTTTATATTAGTGTTATAGGAAATTGAACCACTTAAAATTCATTCAAAAACCCAGCAACTCAAAGCAACTATCAACGAGAAGAAAGCTGGAACAGGTATAGAAGGCTGCTGATATTTGCAGTTTATTAACCACACTTTCGTCAACACCATTCAAATGTCATTTAGCAATCAACAATGATGAAATAAACTCATTAAGGTGTTGAAATTCATATGCCATATGATAAATGCAATGCAGTCTAACCAATCTGATTAGCACTGGTAAAATCTTCAATCACTTTAAAACCCCAAAAAACATAGTTTTGTTATTAAAAATGTTCTCATTAAAAACTGCAAAGGAAAAATAAATGGAAGTTACTTATGAAAAATGATTAATACCTTGCGAACCCTTGTCACAGATACACCTTTGCTTACAAGCGTGTCTGCAATCCACCCTCCAGCATTTGCGGAGAGAGCCATTGTAAGCCAGGGTAAAACACAAATGAGTCCAGATTCTGTAAGATTGAACTTCAGGACCTATTATGGTTGTAAAAGATAAAAAAGACACCTCCATTATTACCAAGAATGAGCAATGCAATACTTTTTTTTCATGATCACAAGTTAAACTTCAACCATTTTGGCAGAATGTCCCAAAAAACAAAAAACAAAAATCAGCATGCAACTTCTATTGTAAGGTTGGAATATTATACAGTTGCTTACTTGATTATAGTATGTAGGCATCCATGTAAGAAGAATAAATGTCCCCCAATTGTGACAAAAATGTGACACTATCAGGGCCCATACAGGTGCTTTTGACAAGATTAGTCCCCAAGGAATTGTTTTAACAGGCTCCTTGGATGCGCAACTAGAAACAATTAGCTTTTTCTCCTCAGGTCGGAGCTGAGGATCCTCGAGAGGTGAACTATGAGCCTAGATTATACAAATCCAAGAACACAGAACAAAACAAGTTAGCAAAAAGGAATTTGATCCGTATCAAACATTGCTATTCCTACATACATAAATTGATAATTCAAACAAATAAAGCAACTAAACTGCAAAAGGCCTCTTATTTTCGATGGCAAAGGAACACAAAAGGAGGAACGTAGTTCAATAAATGCCGTAACATCACCTTGTTTAGCCATATAGCGAACCAAATTGTCCCCAGAGAACCAAAAGAGTAAAAGACTGATGGCCATCCAAACTTATGTATTAGAAATGGTGAGAATGCCAAACCAGTGACTGATCCAAGGTACATTCCACTGTACACTAGAGCTAACGATCTACTTCTCTCCGCTACAGGTACCCATTTTGACAAAATATTATTCATTGCAGGCATAGCAACACCCTGGAACAGAGCAAGACAAGTAAATTCACATTCAATATTAACAATAACTATCTCTAATTATATTTTACTAAGAAGGTATATTTTCTCCAATTAACATATGGGCACAGCATAAATTGAAAATAAATAGATAAGTCCGCACCAAATTAGACATTTCAAGTCTTCTCCCTCCATAAAAGAATGAAAGGAAATTGTTTTGTTGTAGATATTGAATACTAATTACCTCTCCAATCCCCATGAAAGCACGAACAACAAGTAGGAACGGCAACCCAAGTTTAGCAGCAACAGGAGTGAGAGCAGTAGCGATTGACCACCAAATGACTCCAAATCCCAAGACCATCTTACCACCTACTGTGTCTGCCCAAATCCCACCCGCAATCTGTCATCACTCACAGATTCAAATCAGAACAAAAGGTAGAAAATTTCATTTGTTTCATTGGTACAGGAAACCGAAAAAATAAAGTCTGTTTTCAGTTATAAGTATTACAAACAGTGTCTGATGCTTTCGTGTCAAATCCTAAGTCACGTGCTTAATACCATACTTAATTTCATCTACAGTGGAAAAAGTAAAAGCTTTTAGTCAAAATATTAAAATTAAATAATTAGATAAGATATATTACCTGAGTGAGAAGGTAGCCCCAGAAAAATGAAGACTGAACCAATCCAACAGTGGCGGGATTCCAATTGTACTCCGCTGACATGGGAAGTATAGCGATGCTCATATTTACCTGCCAAATAGTTTCTGTTCAAAGTTAGTAACTGAAATAATATTAGAATTCCTAATGACTGCTGACTGCTGACTGCTGACTCAGCAGGATTTCCATAAGAACATTTCCATTACTAACCGTTTATACTACTCATTCTTGGCTGCCAAACAACTATATAATATACAACACTTTTCCCATTTTTAGATTTCATATAAGCACCCAAAAAGGAAACAAACAAAAATACTGAAAATATTGAAAACCAAATACAAATAGTAGTATTTGGTACAGAAGCTGAACAAGCAAGCAAATTAAGCTTAGGCCATGTTTGGAATGGCTTTGGAAAGCCAAAAATAGTTTTTAAAGCTCAAAAGTCAATTTTTGTAAAGGGTTTTTGGACAGAAGCCATTCTAACCAAAGCCATTTGAAAAAGATCTTTTAAACACTTTTAAAAAAGCAGAGAAGGAGCTTACTCTATCCATATTGCAGAGAAGAAAAGCCGAAAAGCACAAAACCACGATGACCCATCTTTTGGGAAGCTGTTCCCACCACGGACCCACACTTTCCACATCCTCCTCGCTTCCGACGACGTCGTTAAGAGGATCCTCAAACTTCACCGATTTAGGAACCGAATCGGATATCTCGTACGGCTCCGACTTAACATCCGCCCACACTTTTCCACATCTCCTCCTACCTGAAATCCTCTGTGTAACACGGAAAACGCTGTACTGTTCCTGGCCATTAAGCCGAACTCGAACCCGAAACGAACGTTGAGATCTAACTTCGGAGCCGAAACTTTTCCGAGGAGCCGAAATATCGGGAGGGATGTTTGGTTTGGGAGAAAAGTAGTGGAGAAGAGCTCTGGCGCTCATGGCGATGAGGGCATGAAAGCGTTCACCACCTCGCTCTTGCAGCGAGAGAGTGTGAGAGAGAAAAATAGATTTTTAAAGGTTTGGACAAGATTTTGAGAGAGAATCGGAGGATATTTAGGTATACTGGTCCTGGTATCGACACGTGGCAATTGCATTGAGAGGATTGGCTTCTCAGGGGTAAGAGTAAGAGAATGATTTTTTTATGTTGGACGGTATTTAACGGAAAACGAATTTTGTTTTAAAAAATATTTATTTTATTTTTTCGATTTTAAAGTTGAGATCTTTTATTCGGATGCTTATTTCATGGACTAAAAGCATCTTCAATGAAAAATGTAGATTGCTGTATATGTGGCATGAAAATAGACATTGTCTAAATTTATGTGGCATCAATGCATAATCAATTTAAAAATTATTCTCCAATGATAACGTATACAAAAGCTATTTATAGTTATTAATTAATTATATATTTTATTAAGTATTTTTAATTTTTAAGCAAATCAAATTTTTAAAAAAAATTTTATTTTTTTAGAAACTTGACAATGTCTGACAGAGCTTCTAGAATTAGACATTCACTTTGACAATGTTAAGGCCACGTCAGCTCGACACTCATTATAGACATTTTCATTAGAGATCATTTTATTAAAATAATGTTCATATGTACTTATGTGGCATGTTAATTTTAACAATGCACATTCCATTAAAGATGCTCTAAGTATCAATGCTAACCTTATGTCAACTAGATTATGGCTTTCATATACATTTTACCTTTTATTTGTTTAATGTCCTTATTTACTCTGATTTTTCTTTCTTTAACAAATAAATGTAAATTTCAGAAACATTCTTTTAGTATAATTCTTTTATATTTTATTTAGTATAATTNTTTCTTTTTTCTTTTTTCTTTTTTCTTTTTTCTTTTTTCTTTTTTCTTTTTTCTTTTTTCTTTTTTCTTTTTTCTTTTTTCTTTTTTCTTTTTTCTTTTTTCTTTTTTCTTTTTTCTTTTTTCTTTTTTCTTTTTTCTTTTTTCTTTTTTCTTTTTTCTTTTTTCTTTTTTCTTTTTTCTTTTTTCTTTTTTCTTTTTTCTTTTTTCTTTTTTCTTTTTTCTTTTTTCTTTTTTCTTTTTTCTTTTTTCTTTTTTCTTTTTTCTTTTTTCTTTTTTCTTTTTTCTTTTTTCTTTTTTCTTTTTTCTTTTTTCTTTTTTCTTTTTTCTTTTTTCTTTTTTCTTTTTTCTTTTTTCTTTTTTCTTTTTTCTTTTTTCTTTTTTCTTTTTTCTTTTTTCTTTTTTCTTTTTTCTTTTTTCTTTTTTCTTTTTTCTTTTTTCTTTTTTCTTTTTTCTTTTTTCTTTTTTCTTTTTTCTTTTTTCTTTTTTCTTTTTTCTTTTTTCTTTTTTCTTTTTTCTTTTTTCTTTTTTCTTTTTTCTTTTTTCTTTTTTCTTTTTTCTTTTTTCTTTTTTCTTTTTTCTTTTTTCTTTTTTCTTTTTTCTTTTTTCTTTTTTCTTTTTTCTTTTTTCTTTTTTCTTTTTTCTTTTTTCTTTTTTCTTTTTTCTTTTTTCTTTTTTCTTTTTTCTTTTTTCTTTTTTCTTTTTTTTCTTCTTTCCTCTCTTCTTCTTCTTTTTTCCTTTTTCTTTGTTGACCTGTTAATGGAAACAAAAAAATTCCAGCTTGACCACCCCTAAGCCCACTATTATAGAATAAAATAAAAATAGAAAAACAAAAGATGAAATAAAGCTTCAATTCCATACATACACAATACAATCATGGCAAAAATTACACGCATGCATAATACAATCCATGACAAAAAAAAGTTTCAAAATCATCGATTGAGACCAAATCCAACCATTAAACACTCATCTTCTCTACATACCAAAAATTTATCCACTATCACTCCCTCGTAAACACATTTATATATATATATATAGAGAGAGAAAGAGAGAGAGGAATGTTATAATTAAAATAAGTAAGTGGAAGCTAATACGTACCTCTTTTATTTATGATTGTCTAAGTATTAACATTAAACACTAATATGTCAAATTAAACACTTGTATATTTTTACAGAGATTTTAGCATATTTTATTTTTTTTTACGTGTGATTTTGAAGAGAACCATATGCAATATATATGCTCCGCCAAGACCCTTATCATATAAAAAAACCTAATCACTCTCTACCACAGAAAGAGAATGGATTGTTACAAAATAATTCACTATTAGAATTCTAATAGAATATGCACAGTTATTATCATAATTTATTAATAAATAAATTATCTTTAAATAATATAATATATATGCCACATTTATAGAAATATTTTTACATTTTTTCACTTGAACTAAATATTATAATGATGAACTTAAAAGATGATAAACTTTAAATTTTTAAAATTGACCAACTGAAACTGTCGATACCTCACTGATAATGAAAAACTTTATTACTTAAAAAAGTTTATAAATAAACTTCCAACAAGTTATTCAAAGTTCAATATAAAATACCTCAATAAATATTACAATATAATTATCTTTATGTGCACCAAAATTATTGATTCTAAAATTTAACTGAAACTGAATGTCAAATAAAAAAAAAAAAATAACCAAAATATGAGTCCAAAAATTCCACGTACTTTATATGATCATTTTACACTTTAGCTAGCAACTTTCAATCATATGATATGTGGTTATAAGTTCAATGCTTATATGCTCAAAATACATATTATGTTTCTTAATATAATCTCTGAAAACCAAAAACTGCATGTCGATATACTTTATTCAGCTTGTGCATTTAGTTAAAAAAATATCACTAACAAATTATCACACAATATTTATTTAATAGCCTTCAAACACAATCGACAACTTTTAAGCATTGTGATAATTAAAACTATAATCTAGACATAGCTTCATAGCACAAATTGAAATTTTGCCTTCATAAGAAGTTGTTTTGAGACAATTTTAATATTCTTTGTCTCTGTGAATCTTTATGCCCAAAACAATAGGAGCTTCATATAAACTTTATTTTCAAAATTTCACATATTCAAAATATATACTACTCGCAAATAAATCATAATTTATATAGACTAAAGTTTGCTCCCACTGACTTTATGGTACATAAGTAAAAAAAATAATATCATATAAACAGTAACTTTAATACCAATAACCGGAAGCATACTTTTAGCCCATATATATTTTTAAAATTATTTCTCTCATCTTTATTTAACATTTAAGGCACCTTTATGAGAATTTTGTCATTCCCACTGTCGCATGAAAAAATTTGAGCAGTAGGATCTTTGTGTTCTTTATTGAGTAGTCATTCTATAGTTGATTTCTCTTCAAATGTATCCAATATGGATTTATTCGAAAATAATTTATTCATAAACTTGAGAAAATAAAATTTCTTTAAAATAAATTTTTATAGGAATTAACTCCCACTTATCTTAAAAATCTTTTAGAAATTTTGAAATTTTAGTCATAATAGTTTTTTTAATGTGTAAAGGACAATAAGTTATAAATTCTTTAGAGTTAACCGAATAACCTACAAAAATCAAATGACTGTTTTTTGAGTCCATATATTTTACATGATAGAATATTATAAACCTTCACTTTAATTGGACAACCCCAGATGTTCCTTAAACTTGGTTATCATCAATTCCATATTTCAAAACTTTTAGGAACGACTTTAGATAACAATATGTTTAAAATACAACAATCTTTGAGCCTTTATTACACAAATATAAGGTAATGCCATAACTAATTTAAATTATTTACCTCATAAAATGCTCATTTCTATGAATCTTTATAGTATTTACTTTATTTGTCTAAACTTTATTTGTTTTTTATTTTTGTTTCTTTACCTCTTCTTTAAAATCTTTTAAGACATTTAGTGTCTCTTCCTTATAATTTAGAAGATAGAAAAAGCATAAATCTTGCATAGAAAAACATAATTCTTTGTCATATCTATATGAGATAAAATATCTCCACCTTTTTTAGACAAAACAATAAAATAACTCAAATATGTTATTGTACATAGTTTCAAAAATTTAAGAACTTTTTTGAGTAACTGTAGTGGTTATGTTGGTATGCTTTACTTTAATGCAGTCTACACAAACTCCAAAAATTGGTAAAATTAAATTTTATAAGAATTACTTTATTTACTAACTTTGTAATATCTTAATGGAGATGTCTCAATCTCCTATGCCATAAATTAGAGGAGTGCTTAATAATAACTCATTTAATGCCAACTTTATTTCATGCAGAGTTAACATATAGCATTTGTATGTAGAATCTAAATAAAATAATTTTCTTACAAAATAACCTGAATTAAATATAAATATATGATTTTTTAAAATAATAAAACAAATGAATACCAATCAATTGCCAACAAGATAGCTTTCACTCTTTTTCTTTATTTTATCGTACATGAAAATAATTTTTCAAACAAGACAGAAAAAAAAAGTTTCAAGGCTAATTCAAAAGATTTCCAGAACTTTAACTTTGAACACATCTGATTTACTTGATAAATGTTTTATTCATTAATTTTGTTTTGGTTGAAAAAATCTGCATAATATTGACAATGTGAATTGTAACACCAAATCAATCCACTATATAATATTAGGAGCATTAGCAAGAAGAAATTTACAGCACATATAGATAAAATAATTATCTGTTACTTCAAGCTACTGATGTATGCTTTTAGCAATATTTCTTCTGCATAAAGAAATAACTATCTTTAGTGCCATGAAATTTATTAGTATCTTTTGGTATTTCTTTCTTTATATAAGAAGAATTTTTGCCTTTATGTGAGATTTTCTTTCACATAAGTCACTAAGTAAACTTTATATAGTTCTTTATGTTTCAATCTCTCTTTTTTCGACACACATGACCAAAAATTTATTAAATGGTCATTTTCCTTCACATGTGCTATAAAAATATATATATTCCTTAGAAAATTGAGTATAAACGGCACAAAAGTAGAATGAATAAAATTCTCAACTTTTATTTTGACTTTAGTTGAGCTATAATGTCCCTTGTTCTTATAATGAGTTTACACACTTTTAGAACTGTATTATTTATGTCTAAAAGTTACTTTACTGGAAAAAATCCAAAATTTATAAGGACAAATAAATTGTCCTTTATGTCTTTAGAAAATCATTTTGCTTCACATATGGGTACTAAACCTTAATATTTTTATTGACATAGAACTTTGATGATTATAAAGTTTGATATTTAAATCTTTTCCACCATTCATGCAAAGTTCTTTTATTTAGGATACTTGATTTCACGGGGATAGGTGGTTTATCCACACAAAAATGCCAAGTCAACCTTTATGAATTCTAAAACCAAAAGATTTATTAATACCAAATAGAGAGAAAGAATTTACCACATAATACTAAAATACGAGTAAAACTATTATAATAAACAAAAAACATATATTAATGTTATAAAATTTTATTTTTAGTCTTGAATCAACCAATGTCATATTCAACTTGTAAATTCAAACCTTTATTGAATTTACACATAACTTTATATATATATATATATGTATATATACATATGTATATATATATATATATGTATTAGACAAGCAATGAAAATTCCATACCTTTGGGCGTAAGAATTTTTCCTTTATTTAGTACTTTGTCTCATTCATTGTCTTATTCCTTTTAAATTATTTAAATAATTACTTTTCTGTGGGGCCAAGTAATTATTTGAATAAATAAAATTACCTTATATGATGCCATACATATATTAATAAATTTTCTGGATGTAAATTTATACTTTATATCACATATCATTGTTCTTTAAGATGCTATGGCTATTCTTAAGTGACAATGACATTTCAGTTTCTTTAGCGGCATCAGATCACCAATAAAACATGCATATGAATATGGATTCCTTTAAAGATATAAATGAAAACTATCCACATAAAATTGAATCCATCAAAAACATGTATGCAACAAAATAATTGGCAATTTCATAGATGATAGAAAATCGAGAGAGAGATGAAAGTGTATGATCGGCAAGAAAAAGGAGGGGAGAGGAAGATCAATTTTTTTTTCATTATATAAAAATATAAAAAGAAAAATTTATTTTTATATTTTATTATTATTACATAAATTTCAATAAAGTAAAATAACATTTTCATCATTTTATCATGCCATGTAGAAGAGAGAAAAAAAATTAAACAGCAATAAATTTTTAAAAGGTGTTTCTGAATTGTTAGAAACCTTAAAGTATATATTAAAATTATACTTAAGGGTGTACACAAAATTTACCATAGCAAATAGCTATTATTTTTCTATAATTTATTAGGAATATGTTGATTTCTCATGGTGTTTTACAATTTTACTTTAACTTTCTCTCTATTTTTGTTCATATTGGTTACTTTGAAATAACACCCAGTTGAAGTTGACTGCAAAATAATTGATTTTAGACTCAAGCTTTAAGAAATTTTTAATAACATCAAATCCGACTATAACATCCACCAAAATAATTTTTTATTTATTATAATTATATTGTTAAAGGTGCATATTAATGTGTATGAATGTAGTATTGTTTTTTGAATTTTATGGAAATGAAAAATAATAATAAGAAAAAACCATAAACGGAAGGAATGTGTCTTCTAAAACATTTGTCCTTAGTGAAAGATGTTTCAGGGAAGGCAAGATGGAGTATTCTTTAAACTCAGACTGACACGTTTTTTTCTAAAAAAATTTATTTTCTCGTTTTGTTTTATTCAAATAAAACTCAAAATACAAAAAACAAGTGGTTAATTCGAAATATTGCCCAGTTAAAATTGACAGCAAAATAGTTGATTTTAGACTAAAATTTCAAACTTTTTAATAACATCAAATCCGACTATAACATCCAACAAGATAATTTATCATCATCATCATTATTATTATTATTATCATCATCATGTTGTTAAAGGTGCATATTAATGTGTATGAATGTTGTATGTATTTTTTGAATTCTATTTAAATTAAAAATAATAATAATAAATTAGAAAAGGGAAGAATTTGTCTTCTAAAACATCCGTCCTTAGTAAAAGATGTTTCAGTGAGAGTGGTATCGAGTCTTCTTTAATCTCTGACATGGTTTTTTTAATTTTGTTTCATTCAAATAAAATTCAAAATACACAAAAAATTGTGATGATGTGCAAGGCTGAGGAAAAAACTCTGTTCCATTTGTTCAAAGAATGCCCAGGGGCACGATCTCTGGCTTTTGCGAGTAAATGGAGTTTTAGATTGGATAAATGGAATGTTAATTCTATTTTTGAGATTGTTGAAAGCTGTATTCAACCGGAGGTGAGTCAGGGAGGTTTAGATGGGGATTTGATGTATGTCTTCCTTAGCTCTTTCTTGTATTATGTGTGGATGTTCAGGAACATAGGGCTGCATTCGAGTGAGTTGCCTCTGTCTAAGAAGTTGCTTATTCTGAATCAAGCGGTGGAGGAATTCAATGCTTGCAAGGCTGTGGTCAAGAACTTGGTGGTGGAGCCTCCGGAGACTTGGGCCCCCCCGGCTGCAGGCAAGCTAAAAGTCAACTCTGATGCAGCTTTTCACAATGGTAAGGCAGGCCTCGGCTTGGTGGTAAGGAACGAAAAGGGGGAGCTAATGCTTCTCATGTCCAAAGTGGTGGAATGTTGCTAAGCTCATGTAGCGGAGGTGGAGGCTCTTGCATGGGCTTTGGTTATAACAGCTAAGGAAGGATGGATTAATGTTGAATTCTCTTCTGATGCTGCCAATGTGATTAAGGAGGTCAATTCCTTCACTGAACCTAAGATGTGAGAAACCAGATTTCAAATTTTGATTATCAAGGCTCACTGCTCAAGTTTCAATTGGTCTTTTGCTTGGAAAAGAATATCTGCTAATCGAGCCGCCAATAGGGTGGCCAAGGATACTCTTGTTAAGAACTGCTGTTTTTATTTTGATTCTTCTAGTTTGGAAGCTTTGCCTTTTTCTTTCTCTGAAATTCTGTCTTTGGACAGTTCAAAAAGGTGGGGTTCATAATCCTCCCCTTGGGAGGCTTTTTGTGCTCCAATATAGCATATCTTTTTACCAAAAAAAAAAAAAAAAGAAAAATACACAAACAATTTGCATACACAAATTAATATTCTTCAAAATACACAGACCCATTCTATGGGGTCTGAATCATTATTTCTATAATTTTTTTTTTTTTTTTTTTAACTAATACTTCTATGTGGGGTTGGATTAATAAAGCCACACGTGTATGAGATGTATATATGAGATTTATATATGTTTTTAAGCTACTGTTTATCACTTAGTTAGTCTAAAGTTATCTTTGTTTATAACTCAGATAGTTGTAGTTATCCTTACTAAGTGTATATATATGTGTTTCACTATTAATGAAAATATATAGCTTTTTATCATTTATATTAAGATTCTTTATGGTATTAGAGCTTTAAATACTCTGGCTGAGTTTTTTTTCCTGATCATGGCCTCCAATTCTTCCTCTGCTGCTATTTCCTCTTCTACTTCTTCTTCTGCTTCAACCTTCTCACCTGTTCTATTTCCTCACGGTGATCAAACGACAACAACTCCAACTCTTGTGGTGCTTAATGCTTCCTCCCAGGCACCTCTTCGGTTATCAACAACAACTTATTTCCCTTGGCGTGCACAGTGGGATGCTCTCCTGATAGCCTATGACATATATGGATATGTAGATGGTTCCTTGGCATGTCCTGATTGTCATCTCCCTGCTTCAACCTCCATATCTGTTTCTCAGATGAATCCAGCACATACATTCTGGATTCGACAGGATAAATTCATCTTCACTGCCCTACTTGCCTCCATCACCTCGGATGTCTCTCATCTTGTCTCTTCGGCAAAGACATCCTATGACGTTTGGAACAAACTGGCCAACACATTTGCCAAGCCCTCTAGGCCTCATCTCCTTCGTTTGCATTAGCAGCTCATCAAACCCACAAGGTAATCGTCCCATCATTGATTATCTTCTTGATGTTAAAACAGCTGCCGATGAACATGCCTTACTAAATCATCCTATTGATAATGATGAACTTATTCTCTATGTGGTTAATGGATTGTCTCCGAGACTGAAAGACATCTTGGCTGCCATACGCACCCACAGTGACTCATTTACTTTTGAAGAACTCAATGAGCAACTAACTGAACATGACTCCTATCTCCAACGAATAGATTCTTCATCTGATGGTCCTATTGTCACTGCCAATGTTGCCAACAAAACCATCACTGGTTCTTTTCCTGCCACACGCCGAGGCCTATGGAACAATCGTTCCTCGGCAATACCATCCCTCGGCTATTCTAGCCATCCTCAAGCATCTGGACGATTCAATAACTACAAGGGAAAGTGCCAGCTTTGCAATCAACAAGGCCACTCTGCACGATTTTGTCCCACTCTCAAATATCAATGGACATATCCTCCTAGCCGGGCATCCGCTTCTCCTCGTGCAACTCCAATGGCACATGCATATCTTTCCCATCCTCAATCACAACATAGAATCATGACTCCAGGCATTCTTGGACCATCCCCGCCTTCATCTACATCTTCCAATTGGATCATGGACTCTGGTGCCTCTCATCATATCACCAATGATTTGAATAATCTTTCTCTCCACTCTGACTATGATGGAACTGATGAAATTGTGGTTGGCAATGGTAATACCCTTCCTATAACTACCACTGGTCATACTAAATTGGTTACCACTTCAAAATCCTTTGATCTTTCCAATGTTTACTGTGTGCCACAAATCAAAAAAAAAAAATTATTATATGTCTCTAAGTTTTGTTTAACCAATAATGTGTCTATTGAATTCTTTGCTAATTATTTTGTGGTCAAGGATTTGTAGACATGATTGATTCTTCTAGAGGGTCCGCACAAAGCAGGAATTTATGAGTGGCCCTCCAATCATTCTTACTGCCAGTCCTCCTCTTCCATTCAAGCCTTTACCACAAGCAAAGTCTCCCTTCAAGATTGGCACGCCAGACTTGGTCATCCCTCCAACCGTATTCTTCGCCGAATGGTTTCAAATTCCAATCTTCCATTGTCTTCCAATCGAACTTTTAATTGTTCTTTTTGCAAATGTAATAAGATGCACAAGTTACCTTTTGGTGTCTCATCTTTGTCAACAACTAAACATTTAGAATTAATCTATTATGATGTTTGGGGTCCCACAAAAATTACCTCTGTTGATGGTTTTCGATATTATGTTCTGGTCATTGATCATTATTCCAAATATGTGTGGTTGTTTCCAATAAAAACAAAAAATTAAGTCGAAACTGTTTTTATCCAGTTTAAAGCGGTTATTGAAAAATTCCTACAAACACCCATCATATCATTTTATTCTAATGGTGGAGAATTTTTAAAACTCAAACCTTTTTTTTTAAAACATGGAATTTCCCATTTTTTAACTACACCTTACACACCTGAACAAAATGGTTTTGCTGAATGCTGACACAGGCATATAAGAGAAACTGGTCTCACACTTCTTCACCAAGCCAATCTTCCACAAATTTATTGGACATTTGCTTTCAAAACAACTATTTATTTAATTAATTGTACGCCCACTGCTCATTTGCTATGACATCTCTTTTTCAAAAAATATTTAACAAACATCCAACTTACATACATTTAAAAAAAAATTGGTTGTCTATTCTTTCCTTGGTTAAAACCATACACTCATCGCAAACTAGAGTCCTACTCTAAACCATGTATTTTCTTAGGTTACTTACCTAATCAAAGTGGATTTCTCTGTCTCGAACCTATTTCCCACAAATTTTACAAAAGCAGACATGTTAAATTTGTTGAAAACGAATTTCCTTATCAACAGCTATCACAATTTTAGTCTACCTCACCTACTCCAACAAATACTTATCCTTATCTCTCAAATGGCCCACCTCATCATTTACTTCATTTTTCTACCCAAATTCTAAACTCCACGTCCCTACCTTTATCACTAACAATCTCATACACATCAAACTCTTCTCATGCAATTATTTCCACACCTACCCATTCCCCATCAAATCATACCAACTCTCATCAATCTATACGTGCCACTCCTACTAACCAAAACTCATCCAAATCTCCACCATCATTATCTTTATCCAAATTTCATGGTCTCACTTATTCTCTTCTTGCCAGTGTTGATCCTGTAGAGAGTCAATCCTCAGCACCTCTACCGCTACCCTCTTCTCATGCTCTACCACGTAGACACAATATGGTTACCCATTCCATGAATATGATTCTCAAGCCCAAAAAGCTTTTCAATGAGTTTTTTGTGGCCACATCCACTTGTTCAGATACTGAACCACATACGGTTTCTCATGCTCTTAAGAACCCGAAATGGCGTGCGGCTATGTCCTCAGAGTTTGATGCACTCATGCATCATGGCACATGGGAACTGGTTCCTCCGACACCTCATCAGAATATAATTGGGTGTAAATGGGTATTCAGAATCAAGTGAAACTCTGATGGTACTATTAACAGATACAAAGCACGTCTAGTGGCCAAAGGATTTAATCAGAAGCCTGGCATTGATTTTACAGAGACCTTCAGTCTGGTAATAAAGCCAGTAACTATCCGATTAGTCCTCAGTATAGCATTATCTCAAAACTGGATTATCAGACAGCTTGATGTGGACAATGCCTTTTTGAATGGCACCATCTCTAAGGAAGTTTACATGCACCAACCACCTGGTTTCGAAGATCCCAACCAACCAAAACATGTGTGCTGATTAAGGAAGGCACGATACGGTCTTAAGCAATCTCATGAAGCTTGGTACAATGAACTAAAACAATTTCTTCTTCAACTCGGCTTCTCTCAGTCTCTCTCGGATACTTCTTTATTCATTTATAATGCCAACGAATCTGTTATGTACTTACTCATCTATGTTGAGGATATCATTTATACAGGTAACGATGCTCATCTACTGTCCAAATTTATATCTCAATTGTCTAGCCGATTTGCTTTGAAAGATATGGGCACTTTGAACTGCTTCCTTGGTGTAAAGGTTTTGTCCACATCAACCGGTCTATTTTTGTCACAAGGTAAGTACATAGAAGACATTCTCAACAAAACAAAAATGCATGATGCCAAGGAAGTTTCTACTCCAATGGCATCTTCTACATTGGTGCTTTGTGATGGCTCCAAAGCTGTTGATGTAACTACATATAGGAAGGTTGTCGGCAGTTTACAATACTTGTCAATTACGCGACCTGACATCGCGTATTCAATAAACAAACTTGCCTAATTTATGCATCAACCGACGAAAACTCTTTGGAGTGCAGTTAAAAGGATTCTACGTTACCTAAAATCCACTCAATCATATGGACTCTCTCTACGCAAGGATACGCCCCTATCTTTACATGAGTTATCTGATTCCGACTGGGTTGGAAATCGGGATGATATAACTTCAACAACAGCTTATATTGTCTTCTTTGGCTCCATTCCAATTTCTTGGTCATCAAAAAACAAAAATCAATGTCTAGATCTTCTACAGAAGCCGAATATAGAGCTGTGGCTAATACAGCTTCTGAAGTTTGTTGGGTTGTCTCACTTCTGGCTTAACTTCAACTTCAATTATCTAAACCTCCGAGTGTGTATTGTGACAACATTGGTGCCACGTACTTATGTGCAAATCCGGTGTACCATTCCAAGATCAAACATGTTTCAACCGATTATCACTTTATTCGGCATATGGTCTCTGCTGATCAAATCCGTGTTTCTCATGTTTCAAGTGGTGATCAATTAGCTGACACACTCACAAAGCCACTGCCTAAACAACAATTTATTTGATTAAGAACCAAGATTGGTGTCCTCAACAGACCCCAAATTTTGAGGGGGGATAATAGAGCCACACGTGTATGAGATGTATATATGAGATTTATATTTGTTTTTAAGCTACTATTTATCACTTAGTTAGTCTAAAGTTATCTTTGTTTATATTTAAGATAGTTGTAGTTATCCTTACTAAGTGTATATATATGTGTTTCACTATTAATGAAAATATATAGCTTTTTAGCATTTCTATTAAGATTCTTTATGGATAATGAATTTTCTTCTTCTCTTAGTTGTTACCAATTTCTTTTTTCTCGCTTTTGTCAAGTTATTTCATTCACTTGTATGTATAAAAATCCTTTCATGTTTTGGGCGTGCTCGACTGGACTGCTTCCAAGCTTTTAGCCCATTGCGAGTACTAGGCTTGGGTTTAAAAATGTAAGTCCGGATCATTAAAATAGTTAAAGTTTAGGAAATTACCCAAGATTAGTCAAATTAGTTCATACTTTTACTTGTCTAAACGAAAAAATAAATAATAAATAAATAAATAAGTCTATTAGTTAAATTTATTTTTATAATTATTTCGAAAATAAAGGCATTTAGATTTCAATACGTTTTTAAAAATT
>QANX01000674.1:95819-122871 GCA_003254975.1 Ochetophila trinervis | reverse complement strand
TCTTTTTTGCTTCATTATGAATAAAAAATAATGAAAATTTTAATCAAAATAAAATATACTATTATAAATCCAAAAATATTAATAGCTTAAAATTTTAAAAACAATAAAGTTTACTACTATAAGGATTAAATAACCATGCAATAATGTCCCATTGAGTTAAAATTAAAGTTGAAGATTTCAATTGAAAAATGAGAGTCCAAATTGAAATTGGGAGCAAACTAAGAGCTCAAAAATACANTAGCACTCTGACACAGTCAGAGTTACTGATTTTTCACAGTGTAAGGGGTGTTTTTAAATTATACGGAACCTGGAGGTCTAATTTGATATTATACTAAAATTCAGAGGGTGTTCGTAAAATTATCCCAATTATATATGACAAGAGTAATATTTATTTGGCTACCAGTTTGAGGGTTTTATATATTTATTTACTTTTTTATATTGTAGGTGTGGGGATTGAAATTTATGATCGAGAAAATAATGATTTTGATACTTAGTTGACTTTCCCATGTGAAGGACTGACTACGTACAAGTTTGAGGCTTGAGATGCATATGATGATGATGATGACCCAGAAACTGGGTCGTGACCATTGAATTTCTGCTGGGTTGATGTATTAATCACCAACCACTGAGTGGGCAGTGGGCGGGGACCAATTGCAGCTTTTATTAATACATAAATCTTTTCTGTTTTTTTTGGTCTGATTTTTGTTTCGAGCGTGTCCAAAATGAAGTAAATTTGGAAGCTGTTTTTGGAACACTAATCCTCAGTGCCAGCATCCCCCAATCAGTACTAGTTGCAAAAAACATTTAAGTGTAATTTCATCTCCACTTTTGAATTATATATATATATATTGTAGGACGTTTGCAGTGGTATTCGATCATACAGATTCGGTTCAGTAACATGTGTATTGTATTTATTCACCCAAAAAAAATGTGTATTGTATATTATGTTATATAGGACATTTCTTGTTCGTACTGCAAAGGATGTGTATAAATATATATAGATATATATACTGTTGCAGCTAAAAGGCCACCTGAGTTTTTAATTGAAAATTGTTTGAAATACCAACAGTTATCGGTGTCTCTTGATTGGAACACCTGCTTCTATAACTACGTCTACACTCAAAATTGGGAAAATTTGAAATCTGGAATTTATTTGTGTAAATGGTTTGAATAATATGGGCTTTGGACTTCAAATTTGTATTTTTAGATTTTTATAAGATTTAATTTTGGTTTAAATTGTTGGAACTTTGAACTTGTTGACCTTATATGTGAATTTAACTTGGTAGATGCTTCTCGAGAGTTAAGAAAAGAAAAAGAATCTCATACTAGAGCAATTGGTTGAGGTAAAATATTAAGCATAAGAAAAAGCTTTACAAGCTTTAGTTGGAAGCACCTAACAATTTGAGCTTTTGTCTATTGGTTTTTAAAACTGAAAAATAGGTTATCATCTATCTAACATACTGATTTGGTGATTGATTTACTATATATCTATGTTTGACATTTCATTTTGATGAAAATTTGATGTTTTAGCTTAAAACGAAAACTTGAAAATCTTATTGTAAACTAGTAGTCTATGGATAAATGTGTGGGTTGAAATTAGCTACATTTCTCGATTTGCTATGAAATTTTGGAGAATTAAACTAGACATGTTAAAAAAAATTTGACAAAAAACTATTAAGTATTTAATTTATGATGGACTTTGAAAGTTAAACTTTGGTTGCATAAATTTTTTGACAGTAGCTTCAATTTTGTGAAGTCTAAAACCATATCAATTAAGCTCCTTTTGAGCTGGAATTTTGTGTAGATATTCATTTACATATCTGATTACATTATGGAATTCTTTAGCACTTTATGTTTTTTAATTCACCCCGAATAGATTTTTCTTTAAGGTCGCTTCAGTTCTGAAAATTAATTTTTAGATTTGCTACATTAAACGAAAAATTTGAGTTGGTCTATTTATTTAGCTCTTTTGAGCTTTAAAATTTTTGTATAGGCACTTGTATGTGTTATTTTTAAATTTTAAAGTTTCATATAAAATTTCGTTTTCTTTGGTATCAAAATAAATCAAAAAAGATGTACTTATTTGTATAAAAAACTGATTTTAATGTTTTTTTTATGCACTTATATTTTATATTCATTTTCTTTTTCTCTTTATTTGATTTGAATTTTTTACCAATCATAGATCCAAATGTCTACTAAGTTATGTAAAATTTTAAATGGTTATAATGTCATTTGATTGAAGAGAAAAAGGTGTACTTCAAAAATATTTTTTCACAATAATATTAAATTTGATATGACTTATGGCATTTTTTGATATTGCACTACTTTGAACTATTTGAAACATAGTCGATCGTGTTTTGTTATGAGAAACACATATGCAAAAGGTTTTGGTAATACTGGTGTATTGAGAATGCTTTTGGAAATATAATAAATTTTTGAATGAACTTTGATTAAGGTTCTATATGTGGAAACCATATAAAAATAGAAGAAGCTCAGGGCCCTTGGGTATAAAGTTTCTAGACACCATGCATGGTGAAAAAGTTAAGAGAGTGGTCAATGTTCTTATAGAAGAGCTCCAAAATTCGAAAGTTATAGGTGACAATTGACAGGTGAATGCACAATAATGTGGTTGAAACATACAAACTATTTTTATATTTTGACAAGTATTAATTTATGGATTGTTTTAAATAATTCTTGAAGTTACTATATGTTCTTGCAATGAGATTTGCAATTGTTTGTATTATGGTTACACTTATATTTATTATTTAATTATATTGGTAAGTTATTTATGTTGGTTAAGCTTTGCAAAAATAAAATTAAATAAAAAATTAAATTGATGTAGCTCACACTTACTTTTTATGAGTCAGTGAAGGAAACAAGGGAAAATAAGTGGTTTAGATCTATATTTGGAGTATCATTTAGGAGCTTTATTATTTATTCCACTTTTTGGAGCTTGCTTAGTTTTTATTGAATTTATGTTTATAGCATTTGTATTATTAAGCTTATGTTAGCCACTTTAAATTTTATTTTAAAATATTAGAACTGATTAAGTTGTATGTAGCTTTATATTGGAATGCTAGACCTTGAACTTTATTTAATTTTTTTTTTTAGCTTTGAAAGTGTTAGTTTATTATCCTTTGTTGCAAGAATTATATTAGTGGACATGTTCATCTTTGGTGAATTTCATAATTTTATTTGGTTATTGTTATTTTTCGTTACTTATGGTGGTGTTGAAGTGAGAGAGACAAACCTACAAATATATTTTTAAAATATATTGAAAAGGTAAAATTATACGGTTATTTATTATATCTACTCTTTATATAAACTACTTTTAATAACTTATTAGGGAAATATTCTTCTATTCAAAATTTAACGCATATAAAAATAAATTTAAAAAGGAAAAAAAAATATATAAACTTGTCTCATGAAAAAAAATTTATGCCGTAAATTGTGGTTAAATTTTTATTAAATAAAATTTGACCAAATTAAAGGGAGTTAAATGATATCTATTAATTAAATTTTAAAAGTTTAAAGATGGATTTTTTTATAATAGTTTTTTTTTTTTGGAACTAGTTTATTATTTATATAAATATTTGTAAATTTATTTTAGTAATTTTAAATATTTTGTACTTATAAATTTAGTTGGGTACTAAAACTACTAACAATACATTTTCAGATCAAAAATATAAATAAATATTAACCTTTCCCGATCCCAAAAAAAAAAAGACCTTAAATATTTTTTGGTGTGGCTAGCGGTGAATGATGAGGATATAAAGTAAGCACTACTTAAGTCTTGGTTTGAGCAAGTAGAGATGTGGCATGGCTTGAAACGCCGCATGCAGATTGTGGTCTTTTCCATTGACACTTTTTATGCACTATAATTTATATGCATATCTGGATCCTATTTCGCCCCTTTAAATTGACAAATATAGTGACATTAGAAGTGCTAAATGCTGGCATTTGTCCAATTAATTTTTTTATTTTTACATATTTAATTCCAGGTGATCAGTTTCTCATGTACATATACATAAATTTAATTTTGTTACAAGGGACTTGCACGCCCATTATAAAGTGAGTGTGAACCTCTTATTATATGTGTTGTGCTTTTTATATATGTAGCATGAATGAGATGTAATAAATGATTCATGTCCATATTTACCCAAATGTGGATGCAAGCTCAATATATATGAGTTTGCAAACCCATTATATAGTAAGCAAGAGATGTCAATTTAGATCATGTTACGAAAATGATTAAAACTGACTGTTTAACTCAAAATTGACATGAATAAATTAAAACAATGCATAAAAATTCAAAATAATAATAAACAAATATATATATTTTAATAAATTATTATGTAAAAAGTAATAAAATATTACAAATAATAATAATATTTTATTTAAATAAGTTAGACAGTCAACCTGTTTAGCGCACTTTCAATAATGATATGATACAGATTACTACTCCGGAACAATCTCTTATACCAAAAAACTGATATTTCAAACTTTCACATTGAAAAATTGCCTATGATTATATTGCAAGCCCACTGTTGTAACAAAATTGTATTAATATATATATAGATTATCAGTTCCTAATTTTTTTTTTCCAAAACCCTGCATGTTTATATTTTTTTTGTATTAACATATATATATATATTTCAAATTTGTCTATGCTTATACTGCAAGCCCACTGTTATAACAAAATTGTATTAATATATATATAGATTGTCAGTTCCTAATTTATGCCCTAATTACTAAATTAATACTAATAGTAGGTTTCCTTTTATATATTAATATTGTAATACACTTTGTATGGACCCAAGATATCAGAAATCATATAAATTATACAAATGAAGCACAAATTAATCACAACTTATTGCTTTGGTTAATGTCTGAGGATTATTTATGCAATAAGAAAACATGTAAAAATGAAAGAGAAGATCTCGAGGTGATACATATATATGTTGCAGTGACAGGATAAGCATTATCTCTTGCCGTTGATAGATAGTTAGATACCCAAGTTGTCACTTTATTTGTCGTTCATTGAGGATAACACAGAATCCTCCAAAATGCCAAATCCTCTTGATCATCCAATTTAGTTTCGCTTTTAAAAAGTTTTGATTAATTTCGATTCTTCAATCGAGTAATCGACATTAATTTGAACATTTTTATTTTTATTTTTAAAGTAAAACCACTTGAACACACAATATGGCGCATCACCAAATTTACGTAACAAAAATGAAACATAATTTTACTGTCGTCCTCTGCAATAATTAATTTGTGCATATTGTGAATTTAATTAAAAGGTTATTTTTATTTTTGAAATTTGATTTTTTTATCAGAAAAAATAAATAGTAGCTTTACCACTAAACTATCTAGGAAAGAACATATTAGACTATATTAATCCATTGAAGTTGTTTTTAGAGAATTACAGAAATTAGGATATATATATATATATATATAAATAAAAAACGAATGGAAAATTAAAAGAAAAATGAGAGAAATTAAGAGGGAGCAGTTCAAACAGAAAACTGTGGAAATCGATAAACAAGTAGTAAGAGAGAAAGAGAGTGGAAAAAAAATTCAATTAAAGATTTTTTATGGGAAGCAGAGACCACGCCCTTAAAGCCCCTAATTAATGTCCCACTTCACACTCTATTTATCAATCATATTTAACTATATATTTATATTTACATATCTACTTTTCCTTTTTACATTTAAAAATTAAAATACACCCATCACTCATCACTCCACTCCTGCCCTTTTACAATTTCGGGGTTAGGGATAGATGTGGTGTTGAAAGGTATTGGACCACTCATAATTCCCAATGTGACTCCAGCCAGAAATTTTGCTACATGTTTTCTTTTCTGGCTGTAATTACCTCACACATATGCAATTTCAATACCCTCCTCTCTCTTTCTCTCTACTTTAATTTTACATATTGATTTTCTTTTTCAATTCTGTGGGTTACAATATATGTATATATATATATATATGGTCCATCTTAAATCTACAAAGGAAAAAAAAAACAGTTAAGAATAGCTAACTAAAATGGTACATAATTTTGGAATCATATGTTTAAAAAATGTTATACATTTAATTATAGTAAGTTAAGTAGCCTGATTCAAATAATTCGTGAGTTTAAAGAGGTCAGATTGAAGAGATTAACAAAGGCATACTGGCCTTAATGTTGAACCGAAGAGACAACTTTATATATAGTGTCTATATAAAAAAATACTATGTATTCTCTATTGCAGACAAAGCTGGTTGCTGCTTTCTCTCACATCCTCACATTCCATGGCTATGGGGATCCTTTGTTCAGGAATCTTCACAGGTGGGGAATTGCAACCCAACGTGACATTTTTCATTAAAAATGCAAATCTTCACCCAAAGTGGTGTCTATGTTTTATTACCTATTATACTATACTAATTATAAATAATAGCCTCACTTTCAGTTTTTTTAGCATAAACAATAGTTTAGATTGGATTGAACTATTCCAAATTTAGCTAATCAAAGTCGACTATACCTAACATAGTCTAGCATAATTCAGTTTAATTTTATTCAACAATATATAAGTCCGTAGTATGCCTCAGCCTTCATGAACTTTTTTTCTGAATTATATATATATTCAATCTCTTAAATTTATAGTTGTTTGAATTTACACACCGTTCCTCAAATCCTCTAATAGAAATCAAATAGAAACTTCAATAGATAAAGATGAACAAAGTAATTTATACAAGATGCATGAAATTAATGCTGTTTTAGTTTTCCTAATCACCCCTTTGAAGGGCAATATTGAGAGGTTGCAAAGTTAGTCAGTCCCTTTCAAATGTGTGTCACTGCTGTCTGAGATCTGAATTTAAGCCCTAGCTAGATATGTATCTTTGTGTACAAAAGCACCTGAAGCTTTTTTTTTTCTTTTTTTCTTTTTTTCTTTTTTTCTTTTTTATCGTAATTCTTTTTAACCTGACCCTGAAGCTAGCTCATTATAACTGTTAATGTCTTATCCCTTTTATCAAAACCATGTTAGTTAAACATAAACAATGATAACTATTTTAGTTACATGCTTCTAGTGTAAATAGCTTTACTACATTCTTATCCAAAAAAGAAAAAAAGCTTTACTTACTTTAACTACTTTTTGACTGATTAGGATGAATTAAATAGAGTTTTAATATGTTTAAGGACTTTTTTGAAACTTATATGGAGAGACATACCATGTCAATTGGCACATAGGGAAAGAAAATTAATCAACTTTTAAGAAGTTATTCAATCACTAATAATTGTTAGTAGTGGATCTCACATACATTTTATAGTTTGTTCTTTCTCTATTTTGTTTTTATTTAAAAAAAAAAAACACAAAATAATTAAATGATGTTTCATTATTTGGTTGAGGTAGATTGCCACATAGGGCTTCCTCTCCGTAAGATTCTCATGGGATGCTTAACAAATTAAATCCTATACATAATATATATATGTAAATGTGTAAGTATTTGATTAAAAATAAGGTTAATTCAACTTTGATACTTTTGATCTTCAACATTTTTCGATTTAGGACTGTAACTTTTCAACTCATCAATTGTAGCTCTTAGTTTTTTAATTTTTTGTAATTGGAGCCTTTTTGGCTTTTGACTAACAGTTATCTCACGTGACATATAATAAATTGAATCAAATTTCATGCTAAAAGATATTAAAGTGAAAAATTTTAAAACTAAAATTAAAAATATACATTTTTAATTTTTAGTTTGTAATTTGATAAAATTTAATATTAATAGATGAAAGGCACCAACTTTAAATAATAATAATAATAATAAATGATATTTAAGTGCAAAATATAAAAAAAAATAGTTTTTAATACTTTAGTTCTTTTGACTTTCAAAAATTAATACAATTTAACAGCAGATGTGTTAGATGACAAATAAATCCATTAGTCAAAGTTTAAAATTGTTGAGGCGAACAATTAAGGATTTAAATTGTAAAATCTTAAAAGTCGTACAAAGTGTAATTAATCTTTAAAACTATATAACATTTTAGATAATGCATTCATATATGCATACATTGAGAGATATTATCAGTGATTGGGAGAAAAACTAATATACACTGCTGATATATTATGAGTGACGTGGTATCAAATAACACTAATAATCAGACATTTAATAAAATCCTCCTAAACTTTATTTTACCGGCATATAACATTACGAATGATTATTGAATTTGAGTTTCCATAATATGTAATGATTTAAAATGACACCATGCTCCTTAACTGAAGTATCTGAAAAGAACGGTGATATATATGCTTAGAATTAAGTTTAAAGTCCTTCTCCATTAAAAATTAATTTAAGTTAAATTAAAGTATTTTGAGAATAAGCCCTTAACGCTAACAACCGCCAACAGTTCTTTCTCCTCGGTGAACGTTCTTTTTCTTTTCTTTTTGGTGATAATTCTTTAGTATAAATCGGGGAAAAAAAAGGAATGACACACATATAAACATAAATAGTTTTATTAAAAATAAAAAATAAAAAAAAGTAGACATGTATAATTTTTATTTTTACGCAACATAATAATGTTATATCAATTCCTAGTAATTCTTTTTCTCTTTAAATAAAAGTTCTTATTAAATCTAGTACATGAATCCAGGACGAAATTTTTTTTTTTTTTTTGGTAAATAAATCCAGGACGAAATTAGTTGCAGTAGCATACTTTTATATATCTTTTTAATTATTTTTCTGCTTTAGTCTGACATCGTCAAATATTGAAATCTAAGAAAAAAATTGAAATTCTTTTTTGGGGATGCCCATCCATGAACGAACCTTGTGATTACTTTTTTATTATTGTTTATTTTATTTTATTTATTTTATGAGTTACCCACGAACCCATTCTCCAAAATCATTTAATATCAAAGAGATGGAGCTGAGTATTGACGTTTGTTGCCATTATTTATCAGAATCACTACTTTACCTTGAACCTGGGCATCTTCTTCTAACAGAAAATCTTCAACTTGATTGCGTACACATTAATGGAATCATGTGGGACTAGACTCATCCTCATCACAACCTCCTTTATTCATTACTAAATTCATATTGTTCTAAAGTCTTAACTGGTTTTCTTTCTTATGAGAGTTTTTTTAATTAATTCTGCCCTGATATTTCGTTAAAGGGGTCTTTTAGTTTTAGCTAATATTAATTATTTTGAATTGCTCCTAGTTCATTAGCTAGGGTTATTTTAAGGGGAAAAAAAAGTTAGTACCACTGAGAAAAAGATATATGATGGTATAAAATATACCATTTATGGACTATTACCATCAAAAATTTCTTTTCATATTTAAGATAGAGTTTTGAATTCAGAATTATTGTCGGAAGATATAGTAAATAGCTCTAGAAAGGACTACAATTGAAGATTGATTAATTATTAACATATATACATATAGTTCACGCATATAACTAAAGTTACTGCATTTTATTTCACATAGGCTAAATGCAAGCCCTATATAGATTGTAGGTCTTACAAAATTTAAAGTACAAATTAATGATACTATTGAAGTTGATTTGATTTATTATTTCCTGATCAAATTACTCAGTTTAATTAATTAATTCATTGTTAAAAAAAATCATTCATTCATTCTTAAAAAAAAACTAATTCATTCATTCATTCTTCAAAAAACATTATAGCTAAGAAAAATAAAATACAAGTGCAAGAAAGTGATACGGTAATCATTAATGGGAAGCCAAAATAAGGAAATCTTAGTAACCATACAGCAAAGACGATGATATATGGGATCTTTTTATGGTTGGTCATCTTACAAACAAAATAACTATCCATGTCTAATTTTAACCAAAAAAAAAAACTATCCATGTCTAATTTTTATTTTAGCTATTTATGTCCCGCGTCACCAGTCTCAAATTCATTTTACTAATTTTATTGCTTCCTAATTTAATACATGTACCTATTTTTAATAACCTTGATTTCGCAAATAACCATCATTTTACTACTTTTGCCTTGAATTTACTTGTGTTTTACAATCTCCTCTTGATTTCTTTATGGTTTTCTTTGTATTAACTACTTTCAAACACCACTTATTTATTTGAACTCCATTTTTAAGTTCTTAAAAAGTTTAAATAACATCAAATCTAATTACATCCCAAACTTACGTCTATCTAGGTAATTTGTATTTTTTTTAGAATCATATTAAAGGTGTATACTAATGTGCATGTATGTTGTCTGTTACCTTTGAAGTTTATTCAAATGAAAAGAAAAATGAAAGAAAGTAAGAGAAAACCATAAAAGCCATGTAAATCCAAAGTTGAAAATGACAGGACCCAATCCGTCTTACATTAGGGTGATTTGAATAATTTAAGTGCGATATGTGTATAGTTGGGCGGGGTTCACATCGCTACTGCCCTACTTGTTGTCACACTACCTTATGTAAGGGAGGGATACGAGGCAGAACGTACATTTGTTGCTACCTCGTAACCCTCTCCACCATTCAATCCCACTTTTATATAGGGCGTTGTGGCATACATAAGGGAGGGTGAGGGGTTAAAGTACACCCAAAAAAAGGAAGTATGAGTATGTACATCTTTTTTATTAGTACATGTAATTAATATTTTAATTGTTTCAACTGCAGAAGAATGGATATGATTCATGTACAAATCTCATATGATAGAAAGTAGACTTATAATCAATTGGGCATGCGCCTACATGAAAACGCAAAGATGAAAGTCATTTATGTAAAAAAGAGGTTTATACTATGTGATTTGAAAGATAGAGTTTATAAATTATTAAGTTTTGAAATTTTCCTTCGCGCTTAATGTTCCAAATATGCTACAATGTCATTGCAATACTGATAGAAAAATGACATTCTTTATTGACACACTAATGACCAAACCATTGTTATACATGTTTTCATATGTTGACAAAGTTGAACGGGTGGTAGTTTATCCTTGTCACATTTTAAGAGTTTGCATCGGGCAAAAATAATACATGCACTATTTTCTCCCGACAGTAGTAGTAACCATTTTTTGTTATTACATCGAGAGAAAATCACCAATGTAGGGGGGAGTCTCCAACAATGCAAGTGCCTATAATTCCAAACAATAAGACCAATATTGACACCCCTACCTTAACTTAAGGTTGAGTTCACAGCGCCCTTAATGTGATGAACATTGCGCTTTGGTTAAACACTTTCCCTAAATAAGGGCAGGTTCAAAAACATAGGGCTGAGTTCATACTACCTTTAGTGTGATCATCCCACCTTATGGTTAAACACACCGCCTTAACATAGAGTTAAAACTAAGGGTGGGGTTTACACCACCTCACTTAATGTGATGTGAACCCCTCCTTAACATAGGGTGGGTTCCAAAACATAGGGCGACTTCCTTTAGTGTGAATAACTATGCTCTATGGTTAAACACACCATCCTAAACGTAGAGCGGGGTGTTTAGTTTTGAGCGGGCTAAATTTACAGAAGACTTCGAACAATCCACAAACATTATCTTATGCCATGAAGGCCAATTTTCAACTATTTTTTAGTCTACACGCATACTCTAAACATCCCTAAAAAAATGTAAAAAATTAAACAAAAAGAAATGTCAAATTCTAACCTTATCATATTGTTTGACAATTCGAAGCTCAGATTGTTTATCATTAGGAATCTCTATTGGGTTTTGGGTTTGGACACACTATAATGCTCATCTTTGGGTCTCTTTTTTGGAGTTTCTCTTATTCTCAAGTGGAATTTTGAGTCTTATTCTCCATGGCTTTTTTTTTTTTNGGGGGGGGGGGGGGGGCGGGGCGAGGTTGTTATGAGTGAGACTTTGGTTCTTTCAGCGGTAGTCAGTCTTTTTTGGGATAGTCATTTTCAGTCAAATATGGTGAGTTTAGAAGTTGAGAATGAAAGAGATTGTAAAAGATGGCATAATACACAGACACTAAGGGAGGAAAGAGAGAGAATAACGGTACAGTATCATGGGTGGAAGAGAGAATGTGAAGAGATATAGGTTTTTTTTTTTAAATTAAATAAATGATAAAATGGGCAAAATGAATTTGAGTCATGATATAAACTCGAAGAGTAAGGGATTTTATGGTGCCATCTATGTTTTTTTTTTCTTTTGATTTTATAATATTTGAGATTGTTTTAAATCAAAATGAAAAAAAAAAATAACAAATATAATATAATATAACTATTTTTGTTGTTTTTTCAATTTAATTTAAAATAGTTTCCACCAATTCTAAATACTACAAAATAAAAATAAAAACTCACAGTTTAGCTCCATTAAAATTACTTTAAGAGTATATAGCAAATAAATATATATATATAGGTTTTTGTGCCGTTTTGTGGTAAGTTGGTCCTGAAAAAAGTAAGGTTCAGACATGATTGGCCTAGCTTGCTACTACTGGGGTGCAAAGCAAGGACTGAGATGGATGATTCATTTTTCTGCAACAAACAGATTGATATGAACCATACCTTATTACCTTTTACCCCAAAAAAAAGGAAAGAAAAAAGGTATACGTAATAGTAATAAGCAGATTTATGAACCATAAATATATACGGAGACAAAAAAAATAAGTATTTCAGTGGTAGAAACTAGCTGAGTTTTTATGCCTGAAAATACGGGAGTGGAGATTCAAATTTTGGTAGTCCCATTTAAACTCAAATGCTTTTCTCCGCTGCTACCTCACGAGTGAGAGAGAGTTTTCAGTGACATGGGCTTCAATGTGGACTCTTACTGAGTTGAAAAAACGTCTAAATTTAACCAATTCACTATATAATTTCTGATTCTATAACTCCGATATAAGTGGTCTTTTTTTTCTTAGCAAAAATAAAAAGTACAGTTTTTTTTTTTTGGATAAAAATAAAAAAAATATATTCCAAAAATGATTTTACTACGCCTTTGGTGAGCAAAGGACAAAAGCAATCTCACTTTTTTCTTATGAAACCATATCTACACCTCCTGCCTCGGCTCTCCTTGCCCTGGTTCTTTCTAGAAAGATGATCGCACTTTGCAGTAACATATATTTGACCAAAATATAAATTATTATTAAAAAAAATATTGGGAAAGAAAAGAGAGGAATATATAGGAACCAAATATGAAAGAAGAATAAGAAAAGTAGCTAGATAGATTTTTTCTTTTTTTCTTTTTGTGTAATAAAAAGGAGCTAGATAGATAGATATAGGCAGACGCAGTGTTGAATATATCCCAAAGGAAAGTTGGGAATTCTCATTTTCTCAAGTTTCAACAGCCACCAACATTGGCAAACCCACTAGATTCGTTAAACTACCTTAGTGGGGGACAACTAGATGTTGCATGTGGGGATTGCAGCAATTATCACTAAAGTTTCAGCTTCCATTTAATAATTTAACCAAAAAAAAGTAAACCATTATATTACGCATGATTTATAGCTAAGTTTCTTTTTTCTTTTCTCTTTTTCCCTTTTCTTAAGAAGATCGGATATTTGAAGAAAAATGGAAAAGAAAAAAAGGCATGGACAATTTGAGTGGTATAATATAATAGGATATTTCAAGATTCTCTTCTTTATCGCCTTATGTGCAAGTGCAACACCCCAATCTCTGAAGCTCCTTCTATGTTTCAACAAAGTCAATCATTTTGTCTTATTGAAATAATAAAATTAGTGAATTCATAACAAATTGCAGTGAAGTCAGGTTCCTAATTATGGAGTACTAGTGGATTTGAATTCACTTTTTGGGTATGGATAGTGTTGAAAAAAAAAAAAATGAGGCCACTTTTGTGAGAAGACAAAATTGCAATTGTGATGACTTGGGAATTGTACATGCATCATATATGTAGCCACTCAACTCCAAATGGTTTTAATATCATATCTTTTTTTATTAGCTCTTATATTATTTTAAAGACTACAATTTAAAAACTGATTAATAGTTTTATATAAATTTAGTGACATATTAAAATTCTATTTAAAAAAAATGAATTATATAAAAATTCGATGAACTATAAATATATAATTTAAATCTCAGTTTTTGAAATGATCAAATAGTTGATAAAGAAAAATTTATTAGTAAAGCCAATTTGATGTAAACTAGTTATATATATATATATATATATATATAGAGAGAGAGAGAGAGAGAGAGAGAGAGAGAGAGAAATAGGCTCAAGTTAAGTTGAACTAGTAGTTTTAGAATAATTATTTTTTTATTAACCTTTGGATTAAAATTTTAAATTCAATTACTTATCAAATATGAATTTATTAACATATTAAAATCTTATTTAGAAAAAGTGAATCATATCGCAACTCAGTAAATTATAAATGTATTTTTTAATCTCAATCATGTCAACCTAATTCTATATACAAATATATATATTTATGTGTGTGTAGTCCATTACTAGCAAAAAAGTGAAATTTGTTTGTTTTATTTAGTGAATTGTTTGAAGTCAATAAAATAATATACAAATCACAGTAAAGAGATAAAGACTTTATTAGATTTTGATTTTGGATTATGTTTGGCTAAATGTAATACTATTTTTTTTTTCTTACTTCGGATGCAACCATAAGACAATGCATATATTATTTACCAAAAAATAATAATAATAATATCCAAAACAAAGCTAGCACACTTAATTTACAATTATGACTCACGGATCCTTCCTCCTATGATTTGCAATTTCACATATTATTACATTTGTTAGCTGTTCCTTTCCTTTTCTGACACATTATATATCTATATATATATATATATATATATAAATAAAAGTAAAAAATTGAGTCGCCCTACAAACACCCTTTGACATTGTTATTGATTTTCATTTCTCCCCATAATAACAAATTATAATGTTATTGAGGGAAAGTTGGGTTTGCCTCTTCTGTGATCTTATAGGGAGGGATAGAGAGAAAATAACTTGCACCCTCTCTAGTCTTTCCATTGCTAAATTTATTTTGATATTTTCTAAGTTGGTGCTGAAGGCCAGCACGTGACTTCAAAAGCAAGGTCTGAAATTTTATGAGACAATGGAAAATTATATATCTGACGTACCATTTGAACTTTATACACACCTCTCCGCATAACTAGTAAAAAGCCAAAAGCATCTTCCGTGGATTAGGAGTGTGCATGTAGATGATTTGGAAGTGTAAAAATAACATTTCTTTGAACAAATGTATGTATAAAGCCAATTACTAGCCTGCTGTCTTCGCAACCGAAGTTACTTCTCAACGCAAACCAGTTGATTTCATCTTCAAATTTCTCGGTATTGAAAGATATTCAAAGTTCCACAATCAATAATTAGCATAGCCATTGACCAAAGGAAGATTATATATCAAAATTAGTTTGGATCAGAAAGCAAACTTGTTTCTTCCAATTTTGTTCCCTTTTTATTTACCTCTATTTTTTCTCCCTTCATGGTGGTTTATCAGAATGTTAAAGTGATCCGTAAGCTAAAATTTAACAATCCAGAATCGGGGAGTGTGTAGCAACTGGAATTTATATAATCACCGCTGATTGATGACAGTGTTCAAGACTACTTGGAGCCAGAATTCAATCAGGAAAGAGAGACAGAGAGAGAGCAACTAAATTAAAAACTAAAAGATGTTAAGTGATTTTAATATCAGTTTTTTCATTCTATTTATAATGTGTTTTTGTTTAATTTGAAAAAAAAAATATATATATATATATATAAATATTGACAACCAACAAGAACCACTCAAGATTATGGATTCTTGTTGAAGTACTGAACCAGTCAGAAGATTTGTCAGTTCTGACAGCAAGTTTGTGAATCTATGGAAATTATCTATCAAAGCAATTGTTTAACAAAAGCTACTGTTACCTCCCAAATAACATCGATCCGGATCTAATAATAACATTAATATAAAGGAAAGCTAACTTACCCCTACAAACTAGACTAAATTGATGAATATAACAATGCTAGCCACAATCTGGGAATCATGTCAAAGATGATGACAAATAACCAATGCGTGTTTACTATGAATTGCAGCGCTAAACCGGTTTTTCACAGCTATGAGCACCAATGAGTACAAGACAGGTTCAACTTTTTGTACCTCTCCGTCGCTTCTTACCTGTCTTGGCCTCACTTCCCTGTGCCTTTGACGAATTTGGTGACTTTCCTTTTGTACTTTCAGGCACTCTCTCTGAATCACTAGAGCTTTCATTCTCGTTCTCTTTCAGTTTTGATGAACCAGACTTCGTCTTACCGGTGCCATTGACATTAGATTTTCCACTGGGGAATTTACCTTTGGAAACAGGTGTGGGTGCGTTCTTTGGTGTGCCTTGCTTCGACTTCCCCGCCTTTTCTTGCTTGGACTTGGCGGATGGAGTGCTGGTTTCACTCTTGGATTTAGAAGTCTTGGACAACTTTGTATCTGCGTTCCTTGACTTGCCGGATCCTTTTAGATCAACATTAGCTGATTTACCACCACCACTTTTTGGCATATGATCCTTAGATTTGCCTCCAATCTCATCCTCTAATCTGCCACCGGACTTGGAGGAATCATCTTTGGATTTGCCATCTACTTTATTGCCCTCTTTGGACTTGCGACCAGACTTTGTAGCTGATACTTTAGATTTGCTAGAGGAAGCTCCTCCACCCCTAGATATCAGACTTGAAAGTTTAGAAACAAAAGAACTTCATCACTAAATTTGATAAACAAAGTCTACTCACCTTTTCGTTGAAGCATCAGACTTTCCTTGTCCTTCAGAATTTATTTTCACTTTCTTCTTCAGGGGCCTGTTTCGATCAAAGAAAACATCGTAGTAAATGATATCAGAACAAAGAGGAAACAGAAATAAAATAATTGAGCAAGCTACCATATCAACCATCATTACCACACAAGTGTTCACAAAGAAAAATGAAGATATGTCCAAGACAATGTAATTGACATAAAGTAAATAATTAGGCTTATGAAGAAAATCAATCATCAAATATTAAATAATGCAACATTTCTACCAGAAAATTAATTAATAATAATGCCACGATGCTACACTGATTAAAAGTTCAATTTCTATTTTGAAATTTAAGCACAAGTTTAATACAATGAAAACAGAGTAAGTGTGAAACTTAGAGATTTTAATTTGCAACCATGAAGAAAGTCTCAAGTCTAAAGCACAATGAAAACTCGACCAAAAAGTCAACATTAAGAGTGAAGTGGTACTTACAATTCAGTGGAAGTATCAGGACTCGACTGATCACTTTCTCCTTCCTGTTGACAAAATGTAGCAGCATGAATCTATAAGCATCCAGAAAAGCTAAAGCAGGCAAATATAAATCAGGCAACCACTTACCGCATCTGACCTAGACTCAACTTCAATGAACTCCCACTTTTCCCTTTTAAGATTTAATGTTTCTTCATCACCATCTGTGTACGCCACCTATATAACAATTAAACAACTCAATGACGAGTGTAAATATGAAAAAAATAACAAAAAACAAAAACAAACATTATACTTCTTGGGCAAAAGGAACAGTAATTTGACTTCATTCTTGGGTAACAAATTTGAAAAATCAAATGTAAAATTACAATTCACAATAAAAACAAACAAGATAACATGTGAAGACAAAATAAGAAAAGGATATACTTCCATATTCAGCATCTCACCTTATGCTTCTTTTTAACAGGATCAAAGGACTCGACAATACCTTCATAAAACCTATAAACTCATAAAAAAAACCATCAGAAACATACATCAAAACTTCCATTCAATAACAAAATAAAATTGAATAATCAAAACTCCCCCCAGCACAATAATAATGTCTAAACACTCAATATGGGATAGTTAAGAGATGCCAACAGTAGAATATCTGTTGCACCTGAAGATCTTTTATTTCATAGGGGAGAGGTGGGAAGTGGGGTAAGAGAATACATGATACTTCATACACCAGGACAGGACCGCGTAATAAAGCATAATTGAAAAATATGTATCTTATTTAAACAAAAAGCTGCAAAGCAGGAAGAAAATCCCTTATAATTTAAGCTTCAAAGGACCCAAAAGGCAATCATGGCTGAAAAGTTATCATATCAAAATAAAGTATATTCACATAGATTAACTAGACTAAAATAACAAGTACAGTGAAAATCATTTCCAGTCCAAATAACTCACTAATGCTAACTTTATGCAGCTGACAATCACCAAAACAGCTAATTGAGCAGAGAAAGAGATGACCCACAAGACTCCAAATAAAAGTCACAGACAAATAAAGAAGTACATTAATAAGATATTTTAACCAAAATTAGTTTATAATTCGGGATACTTAAATCTGAGAGAGAGCATTACAAGATGTGAACACAAATACATAAATCTACAGAACAAAAATTCAGCACTTACATTTGATCCTTTGGCCACCAAACTTTAACATTTGAACCTACAAGATCGTCACCGTAACTTTTGGCTTCAGACTCCTGGCATAGGAATCAACAGATCAGAAGCTGATTTTAGAATACATAAAAGTCTCTGAACCAAGTGTATATAAATATATTAGATAGCATAGAAGAGCTCTAAATCATAACCCTCATTTATCAAAACATAATGCTGAAAAGCAATTAGGTTTCTTAATCAAGATATATCATGTAATGAAACTACTAAGGAACTTTAGCAATTATTAACCACCTTCAAGGGATGGAAATAGATGGGCTGCACTCACTGCAATACGTTTTCTACAGGAACAATAAGACCAAATGCCAAGAACAATAAACTCACTGAGCAAACTCCATGTTTAATACTAAAACCTAAAAATAAGAATGCATACCTTTACTTTCCCTGCTGTACGCTTTCTCTTGGAATTTGTCTTGGGGGACTCCTCTGAGTGACTTTCACCTTTACTTGATTTTGCTGCTAATTTTGGTGAAGAAAATATTTCCTAAATCGTTCAAAACAACAGGAACAGTAAGTAACAGGATTAAAAATACAAGAAGGATAACCATCATTAAAAATAAAATGGAATTGAGAATTTACTTTGTCGTCATCTTTAGCTGCAGCTTTTGTTACCTCCTTCTCAGAAAGAGCTTTTCCCCAACTACGCTTTTTCTTATCCTCCGACAGCTTTAAGGAGGATCCATCATCATTCTTAATACTTCCATCTACCTTCTTGGATGACTGCTTTAATGGTTTTGCCTCTGAATCGCTCGTGGTTCCACTTTCCTTTTTGGATGCATCTGCTACAGTTGGCGTCCTGTTCTCATTAGTTAAAATAGCAGAAACCTTCTTTCCAGTGCGTCTATTTGCCTTTACCTCTGAATCACTTGTTACATCAGCTACCTTCTGGCGAACATCATCTGCCTTCTGGGGAACATTATCTGCAGATGGTACAGCCTCTTTATCTGAATTATCTTTCTTTTTTTGTCGACCAACCTTCCTGGAACGACTTTCATCAGGAAGACTCTCACTTGGGGATGCAGGAGCAACATTAGCGGAGTCATTCTCTAATGCCTTTGGTGAGGGAGGCTTGACATCGGAACTTTTATCATTTTCAGAAGGTACTACTGCATTAACAGATGGCCCCTCACTAGCCGAACCAGCAACATCCTCACTGTGATTTTTCTTATCAGGTAGTTTAACATTTTCTTTTTCATTGTCAGCATGCGAGCTTTCTGAAAGATCTGTAGATTTCACCGACGAACTAGTTTTTCTTCCTTTTTTCTTGGTAATTTGCTCCGGCTTTTGTTCTGTATTGACTTCTTTCTCAGCATCCAAACCATCAGGTTCGGCATTGCTTGATGTATTCAAATCTTTTGAATTCTCAATAAGTTGATCATGCTCTTGATTCTTTATGGAGTTTGAAGCACCCAAAGAATCATCTTCCCCAGTCTGAGCAACACCATTACTTACAATAGCCTTTGGAGATCTGTCAATAGTAGGATCAACTTGGTCTAAAGATGTGGTTTCTGTAGCCATCTCTTTATCCCCCTGAAACGATAGACAGTGCATACAGAGTGACAACTTAAAGATCCAAGCATAAACAGAAGCAAAAAAGCAATAATAAAATATTAAGAGGGAAAAAAGAGAGTAAGACAGCTTGCCTGGGGTCCCTCATCCAAAGGTGTCTTTACTGACTTGTTTTCATCATCCTGAAACAAGCGAGCACAGTTGAGAAACAATAACCAAAACATGAAAAAAATTCATCGCAGAAAGACAAATGAAAAATTTCAAAGAAATAGTCAAGCATGATCCACTGACAGTGGACATACGACACCCCCTTCCCACAAACACACCTGAGGCATCCAAAAAACCCCAAATTAAATGGGGAGTACAACAGAGCATGACATAGACTACCTAACAACAGCATAAATCAAGTAGTTACACAATGAAAGATGGAAATCAAATAATATAGACAAAGGACTTCTAAAAAGATCACCAAGGAAAACTCATATAGCATTTCAGGCGAGTGCTATAAACAAAAAATATATACAAGCATGGAAATTTTCAATTCCCTGATAAGGAACAAGATTAAGAGAAAACATAGCAATTGGCAGAGAAGTAGCAGTCGAACAGGAGGGTAACTTTGACAATAGAAATATAAAACGGATATAGACAATGTGATGGAAACTAGCTGATGGGAAAAAGGCAGGGTCGACAGCAGAATGGAGTAAGGAAGCAGCCAGCAAAAGAAAATAAAACCAATTAAATATCTTAAACTTGAAACAACTGAAAGAAATTACCACATGCTCATCAGAAGCGTGAACTTCGTTCTGCTCAGCATCATCAGATGCATCTTTGCAAATTGAAGCTACAACTTTACTGTAATCATCTAATGACATCTCTAAGGTTTTTACAGCCTGCGCCAGGTAAGGCTTAAGTTTGGTAGCACAGCTTTCAAGTACTCTCTCCCCTAACTTGCGAGAAATGGGCAAAACTTCCTGTGAAAAGTTAATTAAGAGATTTAACAAATAAAATTTAAAGACAGAAACAAAGGCAAATTTAAGACAAACAACAATTTACCTCATTGTCCTTTTTCACAGTAGCTAATAAGGGTGCTAGCAGGTCTGGTGAGATATCTTCACTTTCATCAAGAACAAGGGTCATAATAGTTTCCATTGATGAAAAAACATTCTCTGGATGATAATCCCTGAAGATTGGTTAAAACAGAAACATCAGTTATTTTTTCAAAAATATTAAAATAAACAAATTCCACTTAAGTAGCTATTCCAACTTATCAAACTAGCAGCACTAGATTCTTGAAAAGAAAATCTAAAAGAAAATAATTATGAAGGAGTTGCACTGAGGATGTAGAAACACTTCATTTAGCAGAGAATAAAATAAAAGCATCATCTGGGCAGCATACAAATTTGTCCATACCTAATCGTAGCAAGGAAATGCTCGAACATCTCCAGGATCAGTCCATCACACTCAAGATCTAACATCACCACGCATGACCTGATCTTCGCTACAGTTTCAAGAATTGAGGTCCTCTTTGCGTATGATCGGCTGGACTTGTCAGAAAGATTTTCAAATGAAGATACAATTAGCTGAAAGACCTCCTGCATACACCAGCAAGTAAAAAAAGAATTTCAGGCAAGAAGAAGAAGATGATGGAATTAAAAACAACCATTTCCACAAAACTCATAACATAAAAATCAAAATTCCCCATACCTTCATCTGGTCATCATCATAAGGTGCATCCGGTGCAGTTATTCTTGTTATCTCACTAATGCAAGATGCAACTGCAACTTTGACATCAACATTTGTATGTCTTAAAAGCCGGTCAGCAACCAGTGCTTTCAATGAAGGAGAAAGAGCATTTTGCATTGATTTAGTAGGCGACTGTTCTACCTTTGATAGACAATTCTCAACTCTCTAGAATCACCAAGGACCAAGAAAACAAGATTATGCAATCACATTGTTTTAAAAGACATTTAAAGAAACAGATTGAAAGCACATTAATATTTTAAGATTATCATGCAGAATCATCTTCCTAGCACGTCATTTAAAATCACAAAAAAAAAACTAACAGACAAGTAAAAACTACACATTAATTTTGAGGAATGAGCAAGAAATTAGAAAGGAAACAGTGTAACAAAATGGGTAGAAATGGAAAGAAAGGAAAAGCTTCAAGTAATATAATAGATCCCACACAAACCCTCCTTTTTTGGAAAATGCATGCTTTATACTTTTTCCAAATCTACTCTCAATCTTAATAGAAATCAGGGAGTGTGATGCCACATGGTTTTTCTATGCATACATAAATACATACTATAGAATTTATTATAATTTAACAAACTTTAAAATACTGGTTTCCAAATACTTTCCAATAATTCCTTATTACCAACTCTATTTCCCCATGAGACAACTATATTTCCTGAAATTTGAACATGAAATCTAAATTTATTATACCATGTTGAACTAGACCTGGTAAATTCTAAATTTTTGAGGGTTTGAGTTACATATTTCAACACAAAAGGTATGGATCGAATTTGGGTGAACAAATTTTGACACGTACACGAAATTAATGTTAACATGACAAGAATCCACATGTATTTTTGAAGGTTTGAATTTTCATATTTTAACACAAAGCCTTAACAGGCTGGATTTGAGTTAACAAATTTGGACACTAATATAACAGACATATTGCCAGGTCTATGTCGAACCATCTCCATAAATTAAAACTCTTATGTTTATGTGTTTATGTTTATGTTTATGTATTTAATGCATGATTCAAATTACTCCAGAAATATCCAGAGATGCACATAGAAGTCAAACATTGGTCACCAATTCCTGAAAACCACATTGAGGAGGAGCCTAGGGAAAAGGAGGAAAAAAAATCCCAAAGCTGGGAATCATAAAAAGGAAGTGAACTAAGCATTCAAATTCGTCCAAGTACTTTCTTGAGCTTCACAAACCCATCATACCACGCTATAATAGCGTTGAAGGATATTCCATACCTTCTTCACAATATTTGAAAGAGAAAAGAAAACCAACTAAGCTTGAACCGAGGGGAAATGACGATAAGAAAAGAAAAAAACCATACCAATCACAATAACAGTGAGCACCGTGACGCTGGAATAAATAAAACATCGCACAGATCACAAAAGATGCCACTAGAAGCTCAAATCACAAACTTCCATGATATAAAGTGCTTCTCACTAGATGAAAAATACTAATCACACACGAATGCTGATTAGTCCTAAATTAAACCGGTAAACTACTAGGGCTAACAACTTCACCGCACTTTAAAAGATATGATAAACAATATTAAAACAAAAAATAGGGCTTACGTCGAGCAGAGGGAGAAGTTCATCAATAGAGGATGGAGGGTCCACAAGCTTATTCCCAGCTTCTAATAACTGCGCTTCAAGCTCTTTATCCGAGGACGCCATTGTTCCTCCCCTTCCTTCCTGTCTCTCAATCTAGATCCTTCACAATATCACACCTCTAGCCCTAAATTCACACCATTGGAACCCTGAAAACCGACGAACAGATGCGAGAGAGAGGAAATCTTCTAGAGAGAGAAAGAAAGTTAGGGTTTCTTTTCAGAGAGAGAAAGAACGAGTGAGCGAGAGTTTTCGGAGTATTTTCGCAGAGACAAAAATTAAAATTAAATTGTATAAATATATTAAAAAAAAAAATTCTCTTCCTTTTTTTTTTTTCCCTACTTTTGACGGGTCTCTTTGTAATGTGTAATTTATATGCGCTTTAAAAGAGAATCCAGCAAAGCTCAGCTCGGATTCCGCTGTTATTGTGAATTTGAGTTCAATTTAAAGTTTGAAATCCGCCTTTGGATTTTCAGTTGTGGGCCCCACGTGGGGTTGGTTCAACCGTCTGATTGAATGCAACTTTCCCTTTCTTTCTTTTTTTTTTTTCCAAGGAGATCAGAGGGTGTACCTTTTCCCTTTTCTTGGGAGGACTTTTTGGTAATAAACTAATACGTGGATAAACTGTAGGGAAATTAATTTAATGTTATGGATTTCCCGTGCTAGCCTCAAATGCGCTTTCATAAAACTTTGCTAATAGCTTTCCAATTCTTCTTAGCAAAAAAAAAAAAACTTTCCAATTCTAATCGACTTAATTTTATATTTACCAATTTCAAAAAACTATAGGCAAGGCAGCAGTTGCAATTTTTGAGTAAATTAGTTTAAAACAGAATAACATTCTAATATTTATAAAAAAAAAAATTTGTATTTTTTAAATTTTATAAAAATTATTAAAATCTAAATATATTTAATTAAAATTTATAAAAAATTTTGAAATGTAGATATATTCAAAAAGTTTTAGACATTAAAATATTTTAAAAAATAATAAATTTAATGGATTTCAAAATGAATTCGCAATAAAAATGTCTAAGTGAAATACAATTTATTTTCTATAAATTTTATTGGATTGTTATAAATTCTATTTAGAATTTATAGAATTTCATAACATTTATATTTAAATCTATATTTATACTTAAATCTATTAAACTCTAAATGCTCGTTGTTATTTTTATTTTGAACATGTACTAAATTGGAGGGAAAAACTTAGTTTTTGTCATTGTTATTTGAGATAAGTAAACATACAAAATTCTTTCTAAATTAATATGAATTTTAGCCGCACAATATGCAAAATTTGAGAAATTCTCAAGTAAACTTTTTTGTTTGAAAATGTTCATGGAAACTCTTCAAAAAAAATTACATTATACGATAAAAAAAATTATGCATTATGGACAAAAATTATTTATGATAGATAAAAATTACACATTATAAAAAAATTATCTAAAAACAGAAAATTCATGCCATGAACCCTTATTAAATTATAAAAAAGTTCACTTAGAATCTAACCCGCAAAATCATTATAATTTTAATGGATATATTCAAATGGCATGCATAAATAACATCTAATAATAAAAACTGATAACAAATATTATCATTTCAGTACTTGTTAATATTGTTACAGTTTCTGCATAAATAATTTAGTGATAATGTTTATTTAAAATTTGAATAACTTTAGCAATTTTTATTTTATTATAAATAATAAATAAAGTTGTTTAATTAAATATCACTATAACATTGGGCGGGAGAATTTACTATTTAAGCAGCTTTAATTATTGGATTATAAAAATTATAAATGAGACAACAAATTTGCTATTTTCTATTAAATATAATGGAAGGGTAGTTGATGGTGTAAGTTTGTAGAAGTTACGATTTTGCCATTGAGTTTGCGAATCTTTAGTAGGATGCCGCTTCTTTTTTTCTTTTTCTTTTTTTATTTTTTGGGGTAAATTAGTAGGCTGCTGCTTGTTCCGTGACATGTTTTGTAGTTGGGCGGGCTGCAGGAGTGGTGCATGATTGCGAGTGATCAAATATTTATTTTATTTTTATTTTTTTGAAATTGGGGAGACGACATTTTTTTAGGTTTTTAATTCAGGATTTAGAAGATATTATCTATTGTCAATTGATTTGTCCAGAAAAACTATTTATTTCGGTTCAAAAAAAATTTATTTATTATATTTTTTGCCAATGCATATACGAAGATGACTGGCCTATATTATTTTCATATTCTGCCACCTAATAAACAAAAACAAAAATTCAAATACAAAAAGTATTCTTTTAAGTTACCAAATAAAAATAATGATGATATTAAAGATTTTTTTTTAGTCTAGGTAGAAAGAAACATAAAATTATTTATAAAAAAGAGAGAGAAAAAAATAATATTTATACAGATTTTGCTGTTGATGGACGCAAGTCAAAGGTTGTGAATTAAAAATAGATAAACCATATAAAATTATTCAGGATTATCGAATTGGATGATTTCAATACGAGACCAAAAGTAGCTGGTAGCATAATCAATTCCTTTTTAGTTTTTCAATATAAAATCATATGAAAACCATTTCTGAATTACAGGCAAAATTTATACCCAGTTAACTTTCTTTTCTTCTTCTGCCGCTTTATTTTATAAGAGTCCGCTTAATATAATTTATGGAAATAAAAAATTTAATATTAAATTTTTTTATATTAATATTTTTCAAATAAACTTTTTTATTAATAAACGAGTTGTTACTTTAAAAAATACATTTAATTTTTAACACTATCAAATGATATAAATTTTATAACTTAGTTTGCACTTTTTTTTTCTCAATTTTAATTTATTTTAAAATCTATCAATAGAATATTGGATTTGGAGAACCGAGTCAGCGAAAATACTATAAAAAAGCAGAAAACAGTAAATTTAATCATTAAAGAGTTCTTTTGTTTATCTATTTTTTTTTTTATCCTTTTTTAAATATTTTTATGCGAAATATGAGTATTTTGTTGCACTAACAAAATAGGAAATCAAATTTTAGTATTCAATGTAAATCTTTAAAAAGTGATTACCCTGTTAGCAAGAAAAATAAAAACATTTGTCTCGAGTAGGAAAACACATTCAATTCTAAATATGTTTATAGCCCCAGATTAAAATACTAAACAGACAAAAAAACCCACCAAATTCCTTTACTGAGATGATTTTAATACATGAGTGTGACAAATTATAATGTTATTTTACTTCTTGTTTTCTTTAAACACCATCATTACCGGGCATAATTGATATTATTATTATTATTATTATTAAGATATTGAGATGTGAGAATTTGAATTACTGCAAAAAACTGTGTGTTTATCTATTAGATTGGGATGCAGAGACGACATTATTGTTAATTAATTTTATTTTATGTTTTTTAAAGATTGTTAACTAGAGTAAAAAGTTTAAACGGTTCTCAAAACTAGTAAAAGTTTAAATATACAAATTTGAATATTCACCATTTAAACATTATAATCCTATTCATACGGTTCACTTTTTTGTTTTGTTTTTCGGTCGAGTTTCGGATTATCACATGGCCAATAAAAAAAAAATTTGAAACTAATAAACTAGGCAAGTATAATTTTAGAGTGGATGAATTTAAAATCCAATTATTATACGAGGAAAAAGTAGGCTTTATGGACTAGCAAAATATAAAATTATTGAGATAATTTTGTGACTTTGACCTTTTGGAAACTTTACAAGGTTGAAGTTTGAATATGAAAAAAGGTATAAAATGCTCAATTGCTCATACTCCGATTCGTTTATTTCGGATAGCATAGAAACACAAAGTATATATTATAAATTTGAATATAATGTTGTCTTTAAAATAATAG
>QANX01000674.1:76819-95513 GCA_003254975.1 Ochetophila trinervis | reverse complement strand
TTTTTTTTTTTTTTTTTTTTTTGGAAAAGGAAATATATTACTTAAGAACATAATAAGGGAAGCAACCGTGAAGGACCGACTTCCACCTAAGTTTCAACATAAATAATATTTAAAGCAAGGTGAGCCAGAGCATGAGCTACTTTATTTTCGTCGCTAGAAGCGTAAGAAACAGAAAAGGAAATACTAGATAATAAAAGACTCATAATATCTTAAAACAAATAGAAATCAACTTCAAAATAAAAAGAGCTAGATCCTATTAACTGCTAGAAGGGAATCAGAAGTAATTTCCCCACTATGAAAACCAGCTTTAACACAAAACTGCAAAGCAATTTCCTCGCTATGAAAACCAGCTTGAACACATAACTGCAAAGCTTCATAAATAGCCATCAGCTCCACTGTAAAAGGCTTTAACCAATACTATTTTTTTTTGTGAGTAGACGAGAGCACTCCATCTAGATTTGACAATGTGTCGTGTTGAATCGTGTTCATATGGTGTCAAATTTTATTCATCCGAATTCGCTCCGTTAAATTTTCGTGCTGAACCGTGTTCGTGTCATATTATTTTGTGTTCGTATAGTGTTTTATTTGTGTTTATTAGACATGTACGTGAATGTTTTATTTATTTTTATTTAAATTAATATATATTGTCAAATGATAAATCATTATCAATTCATGTCTATATACCTAAATACATATTCAAATGATACGTTAAACATTTTAAAAAATATATATTAACATACTAAAATTCAATATAAATAATAACTGTGAATTTAAAATATGTAAAATATTATGAATTAAAGCTATATTAAATATTTATCGTGACTAAAAAACAAAATATGCATTTTAATTATAAATTTAAAAATATTATAAAATAAACTAAAATTAATTTAAAAATATTATAAACTAAACTGAAATTGTATATATAATATAAGTAATAAAAAAAATAAAATCTAAAATAAAATATTAATATATAAATAAATATAAAAATTGTAATTTTTTAATGAAATAAAATATGAATTTTATAGTTTTATAAAACTAAAAAAAAATGTAATGTAAAAAATTAACTATAATGAAATAATTAAATTAATATTTTTTTTATCCTGTTTTATCGTGACCCATCGTGTTAACGTATTCTAATTCATTTTTTTATCGTGTCTTATCGTGTGACACTGATATCAATCAAATCCGATATCGCAGATCTAAATCTACAAATTATCATATCGTGTTATCGTATCGTGTAACATTTTACCATGTCTAACTCCATCCACATTCACTTTGATATAATCGGCTCGATAATAGCTTTCAGTAACACTTCCTTACCTCCATGAGAAAGCAAATTCTCTTTCCAACTTAATGGATAAAAACGATTAAGAGTACTAATTTATTCATATTTAAAGACTAAATCTGCCAATTATCCGTTCAAATTATCTTAGCATAACTTAAAGCCCAAATCACAAACTTCCATGATGTAAACTAGATGAAAGATAATCATCTTTCACGGAAAAGCTAGCACCTTCACGGGACTTCAAAAGATAAAACAATAGGAAACAAAAATTGGGCATACGTCCAGAAGAGGGAGAAGTTCATTGAAGATTTAAATAACTGCGTTTCAAGCTCTGACGCTATTTTTCCTCTCTTTTTTTATTTTAAAACGACTAATCTATCTCAACATTAACAAAATTATCAAAGATTTACTAGTAAATTAATCAGTTTCAATTTGAATAGATAAATTGAATTAATAATAACAATTTAAAATGCTTATAAAATAAATAAATATTTTAATATAGTATAACAAATAATAAAATAATATAAATAATAATTATATTTATTAAAATACATTAGCTAATTTTTGTAACTTTCTTATGGAGGTACCAGCCACAGTATTCTACGACTCGCGGGGAAGACTTCCATCAAACTGACTATAAAAGAAAGAAAATTCCCAATAAAAACCATTGACTTTCCCTCCACTGAGAATCGTCCATGTCATACTACTATCCACGTGCGACGTTTTTATTGGTCTAAACAAGTCATCCGACGTGTCGGCTAAAATGGCGAGGCTTTACTCGGTTAGGCAGACACAGAGATCTCTCTTCAGAGAGAGAAGGATCACACAGCCAATGCTCACAGATCAAAACCCCAGTAGATCCGCAAGTCTCAAAATCGCGTTCCCCAAGATTTCTCTCACGCTTCGCTCACCGTGGCTTCCACAGGGTCGCCGACCGTCTATCGGAGAAAGCAGCCATCATCGTCCTCGGCTCCGTCCTCGTCCTCCTCAGGGCCCAGTCGGATCGTGCTCAGAGAATCGAGAAGGCCTTCGGAGTCTGATTTTCCTTTCTGGCAGCAGAATTGGTTCATAGGGTTACTCTTCCTGATGGCTATCGGTTTCTTCGCCCTAGCTATCTTCCTCTTTTCGGGACTCGATCTCGAGGATGGCTTCGCTTCCCCGGCTTCTGCTGTTAACTCTGAGGGTGTGGAGGTTTGGCCAAAACCTTTATTTGTTTTATTGTAATTCATTGAATCTTTACTTTGCTTGAAGATTTTGATGGTTGAACCTGTTCGGATTTGTTTTCTTTGACAGATTACCTACGGTTCGGTTCTCAAGCTAATGCACGAGCGGTCTAAATTTCGTTTGCATTCCCATGATGTACCATATGGTTCTGGTAGTGGGCAACAATCTGTTACTGGTTTTCCCAATGTTGAAGATTCAAACAGCTACTGGGTATCTCTTTCAAAGACATTTTTCTCTCTCTCCCTCCAATTCATATATATATATATATATATATTTCATTTTATTTTTTCAATTCTTTTCATTCCCAAAGACATTCAAATATAGGTAAATCCATGAATTGACCTAAGTACATTGTCTGGGTGATCACATAATATCAACAATTCTTTATTTGGTTCTGATTTTGAACGAACAAATTCTTAGTAATAGACGAAGATATAATTTCTGATATGAGCCTATAAAGTTGAAAGGTGAAAATGTATTGGTTAAATAAGTATTTTTTACATTATACATGTTGAAAAAATTAAAATCTTTTAAAGTTGGAATATAGTTTTGACTGTAGAGTTAATATCTTTTCTCTCGCAGATTGTTAAACCTCAGATTGGATCATCTGCCAAACAAGGCGACACAATCAAAAGTGGGACAATTATTAGGTTGCAACACATGAGGACTAGGAAATGGCTGCACAGTCATTTGCATGCATCCCCAATAAGTGGCAACCAAGAGGTATGTGTCAGTTCTTTTATTGTTTAGCCTGGTTATCCTTGACGACATTGCATTCTTCAGAATGAATTTCACTATTAATGTTCTTATAGGGTCCTAACTTCTAAGGAGATTTGTGCAACATTGTTTTGTATCATTATTGATTTTCTTTATTCTGTATATGAAATACAAGGCTTCTGCTATCTCTATATTGCTACCACAGCTGGCAGTACTTAAAATTTATGGTTTTGTCGGAAAACAATCGATTGTAATGTTTAGTAGTTTGTAATGTTATTTGACAAGCACCATAAACGGAACCTATTGCGAACCAAGAGTTTGTAGCTCACTTGTTTGCTGAAATTTAAATTTACCATTGACTATTTAAAGGTTTTTTGGTCCCACCTTGTGCGTCGGTATGTTATACACACACACACACACATATATAGGTGGAAATTAGTCCACTACGTTAATATGACTTTGGCCAATTGTGTAGGATGTTGCTATCTTGCATTTGATATAGAATTCCATTGTTGTTTCTTCTAGCAATGATTTTTCCTTTAATCATTGACCATCTTTTTTATCAATACTTAATATCTTGCCTTGAGAGGTATGTCCTAGATGAGTGGCTCTTTTTTCCTTCCTGTGTGAGATGAAGTCTTTGATTTGTTACTGTCAACAACAGCTATGTGTAGCTTTCTTCATTATACATTGAAGAAAAAGCTAGTAAAAATAGGAAGTCATGTAAAACTTTGTGTTTGTGAGTTAATATACGGTACTAAGGTTTTTCAAATTGGCCATAGACTATGTCTTAGTGTGATATATAAAGGTGGACTTAGGATTTGAAAAGGAACTTGACTAACGCTTTTGGAAGAGGTCCAATAGGCCAGTAGGCTATTACAAATAGTATTAGAGTCATTGCTAGGCCATAATAGTCTATGAGCAAAGGGGTGGGCAGACTTTTGAACTGAGCAATAAAAAACTTGCATGTGGGTCCCACAGAGACGTGGTCCAGCAGTATATTGTAGAATCCATGGATTTAGGCTTAAGATTTTAATAGTAACTTAGCTAGCACTTTTGGAAGATACCCAATCAGCCAATGAGCCGTTACAATTCTGGAGGTGTTATCAATAAAATACCAAAATTGGTTAAGCCATGTTGAGAATTTAGTATGCAAAACTTTCCCGCTTAAAGTTCTTTGTCAAGTATACTTTTGTTTAATCTCAACATTACTCTATTAGTTAATAATAATGTAAGTGACATCATTTTGAGTTGTAGGTGAGCTGCTTTGGGGCAGAGAATGAATCTGACACTGGTGATTACTGGAGGTAAGTACCAAATTTAATTAATATTGAGAAAAATATAGTGTGTAACATATATTCTTGGTCATCTGTATTTCTGAGGTTCCGTGGTGTGTTATATTTTCAAGGCTTCTGATCGAAGGGAGTGGGAAAACCTGGAAGCAAGACCAAAGAATTCGTCTTCAGCATGTTGACACAGGTGTCTACCTACATAGTCATGACAAAAAATATACCCGCATAGCTGGAGGGCAGCAAGAGGTGAGAACACTTAGTTAATGTAGATTTTATTGCATACTTGGGAGAAATATGGTTTTTACTGTTTCAGTAGCTCCTATGGGTGTTTTGAGCCTAGTTTGGTAATTATTGTGAATTTGTAATGATATAACGTCTCCAAACTTTTCCTTTGCTGTTACCTTCCTATCTTAAACATGTTTAAGCAGCCTATAATACATTTTCCGGAATCTCTTAAAATCCAATTGCTTGAGATCAACATTATTAGTAATTTTAATAAGAAAAGTTTAATAGTATATATGGGTTAACATATGATCTGTGGGACTAAAGTTGCGTATCTGTTATATATATTCCTGTATGTGTTGATAGTTTTGCCTAGAACGTCAGTCAGTTGATAAATATTAACATGATGCTGCTTCTGTCTGTCTGTCTTCTTTGGCTTTACATTTAAATCGTGGTACCAAGCTGTCCATTAACATCTATTTTCTGTTCCTACACAGGTTTGTGGTGTTGGAGAAAAGAGAGCTGACAATGTCTGGTTAGCAGCAGAAGGCGTATATCTGCCTGTAACTGAAACCAAGTAGAATTTCATCAATCTATTTTACTTGAATTATTATGTAAAAAAGATACACGGGTTTTTGACTTTTCCGTGGCTGGTACCTGGTTTGGAATCATAGCAGGTGTAGATGTTTTATTCGATGATATAAGTTATAGCTTAAAAGGATGATCCATGTTCTGTTATTCTTCTCCTCATTATCCCATAAGAAGACACTTTTGGAAAGAGTTTGGAACTCTGCTTTAGACATTGTGAATTCAAATATGGAAAGAAATGAATTTATGTACCAAATCCATAATGTTTTTTACGAGATCTCTGATTTTTATTTTTTATTTTTTATCTTTAATCCCATTGGTTTAATTTTCATAGTAAATTTGTGATCAAGTGATTAATCATTTGGGAGCTCAAACTGTTAAGAGATTGAGGGTATAGGGAGCTGATGTATCATGTGGGTTCCTTTTAATTTGCTTATCTTTTGTGACCCGTATCCAATGCCATCGCTATAATAAAATTTTAAGCCCAATAAATTGATGATGCACTGTATGCTAGTCGGAGGAAAGTGAATTGAAAATTTTTACCCTTGAAACCCTCCAATGCCTTCTATTTACCAGAGTTGACTTTAGACTAATTATTACCTGATTAAAGACACCCCTAGGAAAAGCTTTGCATCACCTTCCCCTTTGTGCTTGAATTTTGCATGGTACATTTTCAATGAAAATAGAGCAAAATTTTATATGCAATTATTACATGGGATAATGTGGTGTAATAAGCCATTCATTATGGAACATTTTTATCATTGTATAACATTATAGAATTTTTTTTTGGTAATTATATAACATTATAGAATTATTATGTCATTAACTTGTAGATATAATACTTTTTCAGTTGAGAAAGTAGGGTAAAATCTGCTTTCAATAAAACGGTAACTCCTTGTCACCCTTTTCAAATCTCGTGCATGTGCATCGCTTCCATTGCTTAAATTATTCGATTGTGATCCACTTATCATGGTGGAAGGTGGTCCGACCTCATTGTAAAAAGAATAGCCTTTCCTCTCTTTAAGACCTTTTTGTTTTTACGGGTGCTAGATAATTTCTTTCAGGCAACAGGAGCATTGTGCTTTAGTGTGCATTTTAGAACAAACTAGTTTGATTTTATTTTTATCATACGCCTTCGACTATTGGGTCAATCTTGGGCATTTAGATTTCCTTTTTATAATCCAACAACAAAAATATTTTGGGCCAGAGTGAACAATTGGGCAGACAAGTTGTGGGTCCCCCCACCCCAAAAAAAAATAAAATAAAAAGGAATAAAAAAAAACAGATAAAAAGGAAAAAAGATTAAAAAGAAGAAAAGAAAACGATAAAAGGTTGTTAAATTTTTGTGTTGGATAAAGAAAGAAGTATCTTAGCTGGGAATGGCAATTGGGGCAGATATATTAGAACCCGCATAATCCATAACCATAATTGTACCCGCTTACCAATTAAAAGGTGTATCCAAACCCGCTGGATTTGCAGAGTATACCAAACTCGCTTATTTCATCTTATGATTGGTGATGGGGAGACACTAGCAGTCTAGTTTGCTGATGGACATTTCAGGGCAGCATAAATAAATAGAATAAAAGCTTCTAACAGTTTAAAACATATTACATACGCTACATATATATGTCTCTATTGGTGTATGCAGAGCTAGTGGCGGAATAGGAACACGGAGAGTGAAACTTCAGGTGTTTGTCGAACGCTTAGCCAAAATGACATCATTTTGAACCATTGCGAGCTTCGTATCTTTTCAGTTTTTATTGTGCCTTCCCGCTCCCTTATAGAAGAGAGACGGAGTATTTAGGAATCTTGGAGAAGCGGCAACAAAAGTCTGTAGAGAAAAAACCAATCCAAAGTAAACTGTTCAAACTAGATTTGGTCCATTTGGATTGGTCAAAAAATATCTCACCACCTTTTGTTGTCCTTTGGAAAAACTATTGATAAAAAATTTAAGATTTAAATGATTAAAAACAAAACTCAACTAGACAACCAAATCGGCTATTTTGGTTTCCATATGTCTTCAACCCAAACAAAACCGATATCATTAAAAAAATAAAACCAAACAAGTCTAATTTTTTATCGGTTTGATAAACCAAATAATACTATGTGCAAGTATAATTTCTAGAACATACTGTTTGGTAAAACAAATAATACTATTAATTAGCATGGTCTAATTAGAGTAATTAATAAACATTGTGTTAATTTTACCTGTAGTTTATGATATTATATTTCTTTTCATCTCTTGGGTTTTATATTTTTCATTTCCAGCTCCTATTTTTTAACCCTATCAAAAATATGTTACACTCTCTTAAATAACCATTTAAATTACTTTTCTACTTGAATTATTATGTAAAAAAGGTACACGGGTTTTGGACTTTTCCATGGCTGGTACCTGGTTTGGTCCCACAACGCTTGTAGATGTTTTATTAGATGATAGAAGATATAGTTTAAGAGGACGATCCACGTTATGTTGTTCTTCTCCCACCCCATAAGAAGACACTTTCAGAGGAAGGTTTTGGACTCTGTTTTAGACATATTGTGAATTCAAATATGAAAAGAAAAGAAGTACGTACAATATTGTTATTAAGAGATCTCTAAGACTTTTATCTTTATCCCCATTTGTTTGGCTGTGATAGTAAATTTTTGATCAAGCGATTAATCATTTGGGAGATAAAACTGTTAAAGAGATTGAGGATATAAGGAGCTGATGTGGGTTCCTTCTAATTTGCTCGTCTTTTGTGGCCCTTATCCAATACCATGGCTATTATTAAATTTTAAGCCCAATAAATTGATTATGCACTCTATGCTAATCGGAGAAAGTGAATTGAAAATTTTTACCCTTGAAACTCTCCAATGCCTTTTATCCACCAGATTAGGTTTAGACTAATTCTTAATTACCTGATTGAAGACCCCCCACAAAGGAAAAGCTAACCTATCCCTTCCTGCTTGAATTTTGCAATGTACACTTGTCAATGAATTAGAGTTGCGAGACAGGGATTTAAGGTAAAATCTGCTTCCAAATCAACTTTAGTAAAAGTAGAAAAAGAGAAAAACGGTTACTCCTTTTGTCACCCTTTTTATAACACGTGCATGTGCAACACTTTCATGGCTCAAATCATTCGATTGTGGTCCTCCATGAGAAAGAAGAAAAGCATCTAATATCTATCTTGGTGGAAGGTGGTCCGACCTCATTGTAAAAAGAATAGCCTTGCTATTTGCCTCTTTTCTAGACACTTTTTGTTTTTTTGGGTGCTGGACAATTTTTTTCAGACAAACAGGAGCATTGTGCTTTCAAGTGGGCAGTTTAGAAACTGCTGTGTGAAGTGAAGGGGTACCTAAACACAGTTTCTTCCCAACATGAAACAGTTAAATTGTTTTGTTGTTGGTTAGATAAAGAAGGAGCATCTGAGCAAAATTTTGAATTCTGAAACTGTACTTGGTGTTATTGACAAGCAAAAATAGACTGTCCTACTCTTCTACTTAATTGCTATTTTTTCCCATCATGCTAAACAATACAGGACGTTTTACTTCAACAAAGCTGTTTTATATAACCCGGTTTCACACCCTCACCTACTTCTCTCCAAAAATATTCCAACTTGGAATTCATGGTCGAGTTCTTATGAACAAAAATAAACTTTGTTTTTCTCTTTCAGAGAGAAGTGAAACGAAAAAGATGAGCCACATGTTGAAGTTGATGGGCAGGACAGACATGTTGTGCTGCTCATATCCAGACTGGGACCAACCAGTCCCAGTCAAATATCTTTGTGATTTTATTATATAGTATTACCAACAATTTATTTAAAGTACCATTTAGGATTTTATATTTTTAAATGATTTTCATCAAGGAAACAAGTAGGATATAATACTACCAAAGTAAACTACATTACTAGTGAAAATATTGACAAAAGCTTCTCACTACTTTGCCATGATTGAAACTAAATTCATTTTTTTTTAGATCAACTTGAATCTCTTATTTCCTTAAATTAAGCATAGATTTGGATAAGAAAAAGGATGTCCACAAAAGTGGACGGTTTCTTTATACGTCATTATTAGAGAGTAGAATCCGTATGGTATGATTGAGGGTTTAGGACTATCATCATCTGTCCTTCGAGTCATAGATAGTACAATTTTGTCTTTGGCTTTACGTCCAATTCTTTTTTTGCCTTGCCTTTGGTCTTTGCCAATGCCAAAGCCAGAAATTTTATTTTTTCACTCATTTTCATAGAAAGTCATATCAGCTTGGAAATTGCAGGTAAAATGACAGATCCTGAAACTCATACTCATTGAAATTAGAAAGAGTTTCATATTGTTTTAGTCCAATTTGACTATTCACAGCGTTTCGAGCTTATTTATTTATTTATTTTATGGTATGGACCACATTCTTTTAAAAATTAATAATCTAGGACGACGCACGTTGTTATAGAAATATTAGAAGCTTTTTATTCATAATATATATATATATATATATATATATATATATATATTAAAAGCTTTTTATATACTTAGTTGGGGGTTGGAAACTGGCGTAAGAACAAATAAATAAGAAACTGCCATAAGGCCATTTCATAGTGCCCACGTAATTTGAACCCTTTCGTATGAAATAAAACATTAAAACCTTGGCCCCAATACTACCTTCGCGGACAGCAACTAGTCCCCTCCTTATACTACCTCCAGTCTCTCCACAAGTTCTCTAAAGAACATAGAATTTTAATAATTTTGATTTTAAAATTAGAATGGTAATCTGTTTTGGATATCATGTAATTTAGATTTTAAATGAAACTTGATTGCCTTACTAAAATGAATGAGATTTACACTTTTAAACTTTTACAAACCCGATTTGAATCCATGTTTTTTTGTCATTGCAAGAATGGATTTTATGTCAGTCTCCAATTATGAATTACCTAGAGAATCTCAGAAACTTTCACCCATCAAGATTTGGTAGTCCCTGAACATGTCCTATATAAACATGTATCTATGATTTGTTTCTATTGTTTCTGATTATGGAATCAGATCTGCAGCCAAGATTCGTTGATCTGAGATTATAATTCTTGTCAATTTTAGTTATCAAGGTAAAGGCGTCCCAGAGCCAGAGGCATATGATTCTCGTCGCAGAAGCTCTGCTCTCCTTATCAATGGCAGTGGCAACTGCCAACATAACTCTTGCCAACCGTCTATTTTCTCTTCAGAATTATAAAGGAATAAAAAGTTTTCATCCAAAAAAAATAAAAATAAAAAGCTAATGGCTCTGAAAGCTATATAACACAGAGACTAGTTTCTAGAAAAAATGGCAATAAAATGTATTAAGTGGAAACGTGTAGAACTAGTTAGAAATTTAATAGTACTAAAGTTTTTCTGAGCTGTATTTTGCAAACTCAATTTCCTACAAAATTTAATGGCATTCAAGATCTGGACTTCCTTCCAACAAACCGCCAAAAATGTGAATTTCGGGCTATGAACAGTCAGTATTCAACAAATAAATTGGACCACCACGGACAATCATGAAGCTCTGCAGCCAGGACCTAGTGTTCGACCTACCCACATACCAGTGGAATAAATAATGACCATATTAAAATCATAACGAATATAAGTGGACCGAGTTTTAGAAACTGATGTTTACCATTAATAGATAGAACAGTAACATCCCAGTATTGACAGGTCACAATAAAATTATTAAAGAATTTACCCCACCAAACAAAACATCTAAAATTTATTGCAGTACAGATTATACAGTGAAAAACAAAGCTCCTGCTATGGTAGATTAACTAACCAGTGTAGAACTTGCTTCCCCTGAAATCCAAGAAGATTGTTCACCTTCAACCTATGGTGCAAAAAATTGCTTGCTTGCATTTTGAAGTGCCTTAAAAAAGTTATACAATATTAGAACTACTGATTTTTGATATTCCAATGTCGATAGTTTTACTTTCTTTCTTCCCATTCAATGCAAGAACCTTTAACTTTTATGGCAGATTATGAAGTCAAAGACTCTAAAGAACTACCCAGCTTCAAATCTAATTACCATATATATATATATATATATTTTTTTTTCATATTTACACAAAAAGCATACCACAAAAACTCAAGGACGAGAGGAAATTATCAAAGTCACAATGACTATACCCCACAGAGGACATCTTGTAATATAATAAAATGCATGTACCTCGCGGGGTCGAAAGGTCAATGTGGATGCAATTTCATCAATGACATACAGCTCAGTAATCGAAAACCAGATTTGACTATCAACATCTCCCATCAGATCTGTAAAATTTGTTAATAGAAAAAATGTCTCAGTAAACAATGGCGAAGCGTTATTATTTTAGCAAAGACAATCAATACAGCTGTTAAACTAATCAGAATATCATTAAAAACCATAACTACCTTCGAAAAGATTAATAAATTGATTATTGTAACTCTGTTAAAATCCAAAGAGTCCCGATGAAACGTTCAAATCAGACGTACAGAATTGAAAAACCATCAAGGGAAAAGATTCCCAGATGGAGAAGGCTGAGAAATGTCCCTGTTCTGTGCATAAGAAAATGACCGACACCCCTTCCGACAGTTTGTGGTATTTTACGAATATTAAATTTTTAGTAGGGCCAACATGGTAGACAAAAGTGTACTAACGGATGGGAAAGTAATCCCTTGATCGTGGGTATGCTCAAAACATTATTATATGACTAAAGAATCCCTTGGATTTTCCATATTTTGCAAGCCATACCACTTACAATAAAGTCTCTCTAAAAAATTGGTCACCTCTCTACCATACGGTGGTAATCAATGACTCAAGCTTTGGGAAGGGGAACATTTTTATAAGTTTAGAAACAGAAAGCTATCATTCAATACATACTAAAGCTACAATGACATCAAACTAAGAGCTTTTTGTACTCGTTAAACACAGAAAACAGGAATGGGAATTCACCAACAGCAAAAATATTTCTTAGATTTATATATATATACTTTATAAAACGACAATTTATATGACTTATGACAAACAATGGCTATCTCATCCACTGGCTAAAAAAGCTACACAGACCAGAAGCTGAATAAGATTGTGAAAAGAAGACTAACTTCAGAATTGCTTCTCTTTAATCTTACACACCATTCTTCGCAGGTCCAACTTCCTTAAAAAGGCACACTCTTTGAAGTAGAACTTGATGTGAGTGACTTGAAACGGTCTGAAGGAACGAAATCTTGAGGCAAATTAGCTCTCTTCACAATCCTCCTCATGTTGTTTTGCAAGCTCTGTTGGACTAATTGCTTTACTGCTTTCTTCTCCTCGCTCATCATATCTTCCTCGTCTTCCAAACATTCCTTGGAACCTACAGTTGGGTTCATGGAAGATGATGAAGAACCACAAATGGGAGCAGACACAGCTGCACCCAAATTCCCACCAAAACTTTCTGAGACCTGCTTTCCTTTGTCCACTCTCAAACACTCCAAAATCCTTGAAGCTCTCTTTTGTGCCAATGTACTACCTAAAAGCGTTAACTCAAGCAATGCCGATACCATTCCTGCTTCAACCATGGCCTGTCTGTCTCCATAGGCCTTGTGTGCCATCACCATCAATATGTATGATGCCTTCTCTTGACATCCCGGTGAGTCAGTCCAGGTCAATACATCAACCAATATCGGAAATGCATCTGGGACATGGCTAATTGCTTTACGACCTTCTGGATTAGATACCACGTTGCCTAGAATTGAGAGGATTCTCTCACTTACTTCCATGTCTCCCAATGCGTTCAAGAGAAATGGGATCAAATTAGTTTCCATGATAAATGAAATATTTGACGGGAAGATTGAAAGATTGTATAGTGCTCGCAACGCGTCTTGCTTGGCTTGGAGGCTGCTGGTCTTGTCCAAATTCTCAAGGATTTTGACTAAGAAAGGAACAGCACCCGAAGATCCAATAATTGGTTTATTAGAGTCCAATGCGCTTAAGCCTAGGAAATTCGCTACTATAGCTTCTGACACAAATAGGTTTGGAGCATTTGGAGACTCTATGAGCTTTAGCATTTTGTGGACAACCCCTGCTTTAACAATGGCCGCTTTGTTCCTGCAGAAGGGTGGTCCAAAAGGAATTTGGTAAAATTCTTCCTAATTCAATGAAACTGTAAACAATTTAATAAGAAAACAATGTGAATTTATTATCGCTCAAATGTGATTATCATTGCATACAAGAAATAATAAAAAAGAAAACGAAAAGGAGATATGATGACGATAACAATTAAAATGAATGCAGGGGAAAAAAAACAAATATAAAAAAAGATAAAAAATTTATACATACCAGATGATTAATAGGGGAACTGTTTCAATAGAATAACGCATAAATGATGAAATCATTAAAAGTGACGCTGAGAAAATTATGGAGCAAATTTTTTTTCTAGGAAATTAAATGGCAAGAAAAGGTAAAGAAGAAAAAGTAACGCAAAGAGAAAGTGTAATACAGTCATAGATAGAAGAACAGTAAATTAGAACTACCGTTCAAAAAAACGACTTATCGTTTAAATAATTTTGGAGCAAGAGAGTGAGAGCAAACGAGCAAATTATTAAAAGGACAAAAAACCGGAACAGAAAAAAACCAAATAAAAAAAATCACGAATAAAAATTGCATAACCGGAATAAGACCGAGAAAATGACGGGAGGAAAAAAAACCATTATTGCTCGAAGATGACAGGAAACAGAAAGCAAATTAAATGATATTGATAATAAAAAAAAATGAAATTGAAGCTAGAAACTTTAGGTATTTTAGAAAATAAAATAAAGAAAAAGAATGTGCATGCAGCAGCAACAATGTGAAAAAATTGGAAGCAAAAGTAAAATTGATAGAAGAATCTGATTCGAGAAAGAAATTGATGACCAAACAAAGGGGGGAAAAAAATAAGAATAATCCTAAACCGAAAAATCGAAAACTTACACATCGTTGCCGATCCCGAGATTGAGTAAAGCATAGAGCGTAGCGATCTGAGTATCAACGTCTTCGGAGTCGAGCATTCCGACAAGCGGTGGTATGGCTCCGAGCATAGCAATCGTCCCTCTGGCATCCAAATTTTCCTTGGCAAGCAATCTCACACTCCTCGCCGCTTCTTTCCTCTTTTCCGAGTCCTCAACCTGCAATTCCCTCACCACTCTCTTCAACTCCTCCAATGCCTCCACCTTCCTCTTCGTCGCCGCCGCGTCGGCTTCATTCTCCGACCAATCCGCCAAGTTCAGAAGATCCGACAGCTTCTCCGATTTCGCTTTTGATTTCTTCGTCTTCGGTTTCTCCGGCGGCTTCTCAATGTCGAGCTTGGAAGTTGATCCGGCGGTGCTGTCGGTGGAATCGGTGGCAGGAGCGGCGACATCTTTGTGATGGTGACGGTAGCGAGAGCTTCCACCACAGCTAACGGCGTCGAAGATTTTACGACGGAATGAGGAGCCAGAGAACGCCGTCCATAACCGGAAGTGGCCACCAGAATTTCCAGGGGTAGTAGCGGGGCGGTCGAGCATCAAAGATCCGACGTCGTTTCGGTGACACTTGGCCATTTCTCTTCAGCTTCTGCTTCTTCCTTAAAGCTACATTACATTACATTCCCCAGAAAGCCACCGCAAAATTGAGCGAGAAAAAGAGAGAGAGAGTTTTGTTTTGTTTGAATATTTAGAAAGATCTTTTTTCCTGCTTTGCTTTTGTATTATTAAGTTTCTCGGTAATCAGAGAGAGATTAGAGCTAAGAGCACAGGCACAGAGAAAGAGAGAGAGAGTGTGTGACAGAGGGACTCAGTGGGGTTTTTGTAGTTTTCTTGATTTATTGTTTATTTATAGCGCGCAGAGTGAGTGAGAGCGATGAGCTTAAAGGCCTTGTTTATATCCGTTGTTTAGTTAATTTTTTAAAGCGAAAAACCGTTTTAAAAAATTAATAGAAACAGAAGGTACATTTTTTATACATAATTTTAGTTTTTTTTCTGGGAAATATAATTTTAGTTCTGAAATAAAAAATTATTTATTATTATTTTTTTTTTTTCCGAAAGACTACTTAAGCTTCCGCAGTAACGTGCTCTAGAATCCGTTTCGAGAAACAAATTTTCTAAACGATATTTAAAATTAAAAAGAAAAGTAATTATTTTTAAAGAGAGAGAGAGAGAAAGAGGTTATTGAAAAATGAAAAAGTTAAAATTATAGGAGACTGGGGAGAGAGAGAGAGAGAGGGACTTGCAAGACAAGCCACGTCCCTCAATTAATTTATTATTTTGGGACCTGTGGGGCATGGAGAAATGTGCGAATGTGTACTACAGTGTATAATACTAACACCTTCACTACCGTCCTTTCAACTCTCGTGCCGTCCAGCTAATGAGTTTAATCACAAACGAAGCTTCATGGGGGACCCACAGGTGGGGTCCAACATTTTGTGATTGGACGGTATACGTTGGACAAGTATGTTAGGAGGAGGGCGTATGGTGTCCTCTAGTGTAGGGAGTCTAACTGAAACCCAAGTACCAAATGGCTCGTTTTGGATTTTGGATTCTGGACTCAATATGTTCTATATTTGGGCTTGGTGTTTTCACAACTGAGCTTATTTTACTTTTCCATGTGCAGTTAAAAAATGCTTCGATCCCACTTTAGATATTTTATAATAATTGAATAAAAAACCATATAAAAAAAATTAAAAAAAAAAAAAAACTTCAAAAATATCGCGGTGATAATATAGTATGTTTTACCAATAAAATGTTTAGAGTACTCTCACATTCTGTTCAAACAAAACTATACATAATTAAAGTTTTCATAAAATGTGAGAATGATCTAACGGTTAAACCACTTGCAATTAAGTTATACATTGTCACTGTAGACCTCGCTACCATTTGAGATAATTGGGTTCCAAAAGAGAGATTACATGTTCATGCAAAATAGTTTTTCCATCTAACCAAACTATCTTCATATCTACATGGTAAATGGAGGCGAACCAGTGCAAGAGCAATCGAAGACACTTTCTTTCCCAGCATAATCATAAAGAAGGTGCATCAGGATTGCTCAGAATGCTCTGGCTGTTTCCCACCTAATGTATGCAGACGATTTGATTCTTGCATGTAGAGCAGATACAAAAGATGTAGAAGGACTGAAGATTTGCTTTGACAAATATTGCTCTTGGTTTGGACAACTTCCAAATGTGGAGAAATCCTCAATTCTTTTCTCCAAGAACACGAGTAGAGAGGTGAAACGGGAAATTAGGGAGATCATGGGATACAAGGAAATGGGAGCGAGATCGATATACTTGGGAAATACATTTGTTTTTGGAAGGAATCGGACTAAGGAGTTCTCAAAGCTGAAGGACCGAATTCAGTCCAGACTTGCTGGTTGGAACAGACAGCTTTTATCAAAAGCAGGAAAAATGGTGATGATCAAGACAGTAGCTCAGACCATCCCAACTTATACCATGTCTACTTTCGAGCTTCCGAAAGGATTATGCAGAGAAATGGATGCTAGTCTTCGGAAATTCTAGTGGAGCTCAAACCAGGAAAAAGGAAGTGGTATGGCACTCAAAGCATGGACGGAAATTTGTAAGCCGAAAGACAAGAGAGGGCTTGGATTCCATACTTTCAAAGAGATGAACACCGCGTTGCTAGCTAAACTAGCCTGGAAGGTTGCAAATGGGGATGATAATCTGTGGAGCCGACTATTACATGCAAGGTATCTCAAAGGAAAATCTTTTTTTAGCTATAATCTGAAAAAAGGATGCTCTGCAGTGTGGCAAGGTATAATTCACGCAAGGAAGACTCTGAGACTGGGAGCTTGTTATAAACTTGGAGACGGTCTTAGCATTGACATATGGAAGGACCCTTGGGTGCCTTTGTTAGCTGATTTTTGTGCTCTACCAAAGGGGAATGCTGATGAATCCCAATGGAGAAAGGTGGCAGACTTGAAAGACGATTCGAGTCTTGGATGGAATTCAGAAACCATCAAAGACATTTTTGAGGAGCAAACAGCAGATGCAATTCTGAAATAGGAATGGCCTGAAGCCCACAGAGATGATAGACTTTGCTGGTTGGGGGCAGGCGCCGGATCTTTCTCTGTGGGGAATTGTTATCGGAAGAGTGTAAACTTAAGAGATGGAGACATTAGCAATGAATTTTGGTCGAAATTATGGAAGGCTGAGCTTCATGATCGACTTAAAGTTTTTATATGGAGAATAGTGGCCAATGTTATCCCTACTAGGGAAATGTTGGCCCGGAGAATTAATGGAATTGATGTAGTTTGCCCACTTTGTGGGGGGGATACAGAAAGTAGTTTTCATATCTTCAAGGAGTGCTCTTTGGTTAAAACTTTGGCCTTTGCAAGCAAATGGAACTTTAGGATGGAAGCCATTAGAGTGGAGAATGTTCAAGAGCTTATGGAAGTTTGTGTGGATCCACCTATGTTGCTTCATGGTGGGAGGAAGAAGTTCACGACGGTTACCTTGCTACTTTATTTTATTGCATTTGGAACATAAGAAACGGGAAGATACATGACAAAGAGTTCATTTTTTTGAAGGAAGTAAAGCATTTGGAGTCTCTGACTGAGGAATTTTTACAGAAACTGGGGGAGGAAACAAGTCTCAAAGAGGAGAAGAGAGAACAATGGCAGCCACCAGAAGAGGGATGGTGGAAAGCTAATGTTGATGCTGCATGGAGGGGGCAGAGGGCTAGCCTGGCTGTGGTGGTGAGAGACAGGAAAGGGAAAATTCAGTTGCTTGCCTCGAAAGTGTGTTGCTGTGACAATCCGTTTGATGCTGAGGTTAAGGTGATTGAATGGGCTTCGGGGTTGCTTGAAGAAAAAGGCTGGGGGAACATAATGTGGAACTCTGATGCACTGATGGTAATCAATGAAATTAAGGCTAGGAGCAGCCCAAATGACTGGAACACCCATAGAGATGTGGAGGATATCAGAAAGAGGTTTGAAAACAACACCTGGAGGATGGATTGGAAGGCAAGGACTTCAAATATTCTTGCTGACTTAGTTGCTAAAAATACTGTTATTTCTAATACCCCTTTGTTTTTTGATGATGTTAATTTAGAAGACATTCCCTTAGAGTTTTTGTGTTGTGCTGAAACTGATGTAAAAGGGGGAGTGAGTGCTTTGTAAGCCCCGTTTAGGAGACTTTCTTTTGGCTATTTATTTTGAATCTTCTGTGCCTCACCTGGTACATCTTTTATAAAAAAAAAAGGTGTGACTGGTTTAATAAACAAGGAAAATGAGAAATCACAAATATCCTAAAGAAATTTAGGCCACGGATTAGGAAGACTGCAATGTTTTCATTGACTTTTTTTTTTTTAAAACATTTTTTTCATTGACTTAAAAAAGTATAATTATTGGTATTGTTTCGACAAATCGATTAAATGTGATATATATATATATATATAT